>CAUYRT010087323.1:0-48275 GCA_963574885.1 Lepilemur ruficaudatus | reverse complement strand
GGGCCAGTTTCCCCAAGAACAATTGCTCCTGCTGGATGGGGGGTGTGTAGGAGGCAGAGCTTGATCATGCCTTTGTGGTGGTGAGGAATTGTGATGCAGCGGGCAATGGAGGAAAGTCCAAAGGCAGAGAAATCTTCCATCTGAACATATTCCAGAACCAGGGACCCCGTGTCCACACACCCCACTAACTTCACCATCAGAAATGTGTTTGCGGCGGGCACAGTGGCTCATGCCTGTAATCCTAGCACTCTGGGAGGCTGAGGCGGGAGGATTGCTTGAGCTTAGGAGTTCAGGACCAGCCTGAGCAAGAGCAACTTTTTTTTTTTTTTTTTTGCTACCATGCAACAAAACCTTTATTAACATTTTGAACAGGTTCAGCTATTGCTGAAACTGGCAATTTCTAAACTTAAATTGGGGCAAATGGCTATAGTGCGGAGTAATGCCATCCTTGGGCACTGTGAACGTAAGACTGAAGAATTAACAGCCACCCCTCAAGCGGAGGACCCCTCTAGTAAAAAAATAGAAAGAAATTAGCTGGACTACTAAAAGTATATATATAAACAATTAGCCGGGCATGGTGGCGCATGCCTGTAGTCCCAGCTACTTGGGAGGCTGAGGCAGAAGGATTGCTTGAGCCCAGGAGTTTGAGGTTGCTGTGAGCTAGGCTGATGCCACGGCACTATAAAGCCCGGGCAACAGAGTGAGACTCTGTCTAAAAAAAAAAAAAAAGAAAAATTCTTCCATAAAGTTCCTTCTGACTATTTTAGATGGTCTTAGGGGAATTAAGTGGGGGGAAAGAGACTGGGGGAGAGATTTGTCCCATTCCGGGCTAGCCTAGCTAGAGGTACTCTGGGAAACCTGGCAGGGCATCTTCAGCAGGAGGAAAGCGGGTTTCAGGTGGGTTCCCCAGCAGAGCCGTGCACGGAGTCTGGACGGCTCCAATGCAGACAGTCTGAGTGGGAGGGGTGGGGCAGAAAGGAACCAGAATGTGAGGGGTGATTTTGAGAGGTCCTTCCTTGCGGTGTGTGGGTTGTATGAGGTTGAGGGAAGGCTGGGTTTAGGGCAGCCAAGGGGTGGCGTGTGCCTTTATTAATATGTGATGACTCCATGCAATGCATGTAACTGCGGTGAGCTGTTCACACAATGCAGGAAGGAGAGAGGGAAGGAGAAGGCAGTGACAACTTTCAAGTTTAAAAAATTAGCTCCTTCTCTTGCTAGATCTCAGAGAAAAAAGAGAAAAAATAACAAAATAAGAAAATAAAACTTAGCTTCTGGGAGAATGGAGTGTCACTGGTCTCTGGTTTGGGGGAGGAAGATACAAATTGAGTCTAAGTTTCAGAGGCAGCAGGATACTCACTATGAAAATATCTAAGGAATTATTGTTGATTTTGTTGGCTGTGATAATGTTATTATAGTTAAACAAAAGCCAGCCTTCTTTATCTGTGGGCTCCTAATCCGTGGATTCAACCAACCTTGGATTGAAAATATTTGGAAGAAGATAAAAAGATGGGGCTGGGCACAGTGGCTCACACTTGTAATCCTAGCACTTTGGGAGCCTGAGGAGAGAGGATAGCTGGAGCCCAGGGAGTTTGCGGCTGCAGTGAGCTGTGATCACGCTGCCACACTCCAGCCTGGGCGTCAAAAAAGAAAAAAAAAAAAGACGATGTGTCTATACTGAATGTGTACAGAATTTTTTTCTCTTGTCATTATTCCCTAAACAATACAGTACAGGTTGAGCATCACTAATTCGAAAATCTGAAATCCAGAATGTTCCAAAATCTGGAACTTTTTGGACACTGACATGATACCACAAGTGGAAAATTGCATACCAGACCTCAAGTGACGAGTCACAGTCAAAATGCAGTGAAAACTTTGTTTCATGCAAAAAATTATAAGATAATTCTAGGCCAGATGCAGTGTCTCACACCTCTAATCCTAGCACTCTGGGAGGCCAAGGCAGGAAGATTGCTTGAGCTGAAGAGTTCGAGACCAGCCTGAGCAAGAGTGAGACCCTGTCTCTACTAAAAATAGAAAAAAAATCAGCCAGGCGTCGTGGCACATGCCTGTAGTCCCGGCTACTTGGGAGGCTGAGGCAGGAGGATCGCTTGAACCTGGGAGTTTGAGGTTGCTGTGAGCTAGGCTGATGCCACCGCACTCTAGCCCTGGCAGCAGAGTGAGACTCTGTCTCAAAAAAGAAAATAATAATAATTGTATAAAATTACCTTCAGGCTATATGTGTAAGGTGTATATGAAACATAAATGAGTTTCGTGTTTAGACTTGGGTACCCTAGATAGCTCATTATGCATATGCAGATATCCCCAAACCTGAACAAATTTGAAATCTGAAACACTTCTGTTCCCAAGCATTTCAAATACAGGATACTCAACCTGCATAGCAACTGCTTACTTAGCATTCACACTGTGTTATCATCTAGACATGATTTAAGCATGATGCACAGGAGGATGTGCGTGGGTTATATGCAGTTGCACCATTTTATATCAGAGACTTGAGCATCCTCAGATTTTGGTATCCAAGGGAGGTCCTGGAAGCAATCCTCCAAGAATACCAGGGACAACTGTATTTATGTGTGAAACAGTGTAATGTGTAGGATTTGCCCTGCAATACTCCAGCGAGCAAACCAGCAAGTTGCCAGGGAGAAATGAGATAGGCACCTGAGCTCGTCACCTTTCTCCCAATGACCCCATCAGCCAAACACTGGGCAGTGGCTCTAGACTTTCACTCTGTCTAGTTGGTTACGAAGTCCCTTCAGTGTTTCCTGCTAACACTGTCCTTGTTCAGCCCTCATCTGACGCATGTGAGGTGCTTCCACAGTTGTGGCTTGTTCACTGCCCCAGCCTTGCCCTGGTCAGGTCCATCACCACATTAAAATCAGGGTTGTCGAGCATCCCGGCTGGCTCTGCAGGTGGCTCAGCAGGCTCAGCGCTGTCGTGAGCGGGGCCCGGGCCTGCCTGAGTGCAGAGCCCCAGCCACGTCAGCCCCTGACCCTGGCGAGACGGTTTTCAAGTCGTCATAGTTAAGGACGCAGCCTGACCAGCAGTTTAGTAAGTACCAGTGGATTTGAGGCACCAGGTCCTGTTGGTGGAACCTGTAAAAGTAGCCAGCGTAAATACTCAAAACAGGTGAGGCTGTGTGGAAAAGATACAGTTACACATTTTTGCTGTTCTCCTTGTAAATGGATCAGATCTAGTCTTTTGGAGAATAGCCTAGAAATACACAGTGAGTTTTTAAATGTATATTCTTATATTTGATAATCATACCTTTGAGATGCTATTCCAAGATAGTAGAATGTATGTTCCCCCTGCCAAACTGTAGACAGACGCACGTTCACGGCGGGTGTGCTGACTCCTGGCCCTCCCCCAGACCTTCCCTCCGGAGTCTTCCCCACGTCCGTAAAAAGCAGCTTCATCGCTCAGTTTCTCACAACCCGACAGCGCTGCCCTCGCTTTCAGAATACACCTGAACCTGACCGCTTCTCACCTTCCCGGTTCCGGCCCTCGCCACCTCTTGCCAGGATTGCTCAGATAACCGCCTTTGCCCTCTGATAGACCTATTTCAGCACACCAGCCAGAGGGGTCCTTTCAGAATATAAGACGTGCTGCAGACCCTCTAGTCACGTCCCCCTCACCCGGAGGAAAAGCTGCAGCTCTTTCCCTCCCTCACGTGGCCCCACGCAGTGTAGCCAGCCTCACCTGCCGTTCTCCCCTTTGCTCAGCGGCCCCAGCCACACAGACATCCTGTTCATGCCTCAGGGCCTTTGCACTTGCTGTTCCTCTGTTTGAAATTCCTCCTCAGATCTCACATGGCCTGCTCCCTTAGTTCCTCTGGTCTCTACTCAGACCTTGTCTTATCAGTGAAGCCTTCCCTGAACGCCGGGAAATCTAAAATGGAAACGCCCAGGCTGGCCTGAAGGTATAGTTGGTTATCTCAGCTGATTGTTCACAGTTTCAGATGGAACTCCTTGTTCTGTTCTTTCCCCTGTGTCACTCCTGCATTTGACTAGTTTAAAACAAAAAACCTGAGACGCTGTGGTGCCCTCCTGCACTGCGTATTCTGCCTCCCCTCATGGCAGTCTGATATCCCAGGGAGAGACGTAGCGAGTTTACGACTACTGGCAGACAGTTTCCACTCCTGATAAAATCATCGTCAGAAACAGTCTCAAAGGCGTTGCTCAAATGTGTCTTACTTAGCAACGCACCGCCTTGGCAGCATCACTCAGGCTGCGTACCTCATCCTAGGGGCCTTGCCTCTGCACTCACCTACGCAGTGGCCTGTGTTGGTTGCAGTCACTGTCAACTCGGATGCTGTGGAACTCACCATTTCTCTATAGAGCAGTAAACTTCAAGTTGAAAACTGAGAAGTTTTCTGTGAATTAAAGCTGGGCAACCTGAATTATTTTTGATTGTATTATGCAATATTAATCTACATCCAGAAAGTATAATATAGTGAATTAGCACATCCTGGAAAGCCATTTGACTGAGCCGGTACCCGGCAGTTCTACTCATAGGTGTAGCTCCAGAGCAGGGATCAGCAAACTTTTGCTGTAAAGGACCAGACGGTGACTGTTTTAGGCTTTGCATCCCGTAGCCTTGCAGTGACGTGACTCTGCAATAAACCCTGCCGTTGCAGTGTGAAAGCAGCCACGGGCCATACGTTAAACTAATGAGCGCGTCTGTGTTCCAATAAAACATTATTTATGGACACTGATACTGAATTTAGTTTTCTCGCGTTGTGAAATATCATTTTAAAAGATCAAAACCATTCTTTGCAAGAGGGTTGTTCCAAAACGGGGGCAGGTTGCGTGTGGCCCGGAAACCACGGTGGGCAGATGGTGGCTCTAGAGCAGGCTGTCCACGGAACTTGCTGTGATGACGGGAGGGCTCTGTGCCCACGCTCTCCTTGAAGCAGTGGGGTCTGGCCAGTGTGACTGAAGAACTGGACTTCTAATATCATTTCGTTTTAGCGTGCAGTTTAGCTCACATTCGAAGAGCCCCAGGTGGCCAGCGGCTACCACGTGGGCAGCGCAGCCCTGCAGAGGCTCTTGTGCACCTGTAGCGGGAAGCCCGGGCAGAAATATCTGTTACAGCACCGTCCGTAGACAGCAAAGCAAAGGAATTCTCACATGATGGAAAGTGGTTCACTGATGGTAAACGTTTGCTGAGTGCTCTCTTCGTGCCAGGCCATGTCTTAAGCCCGTCACCTGTTTTAACTCGTTGGATTCTCACTGTCAGGTAGTGGTGGAAAGTGGATGAACTTCAGCGACGTACGTCGGCAAGGTGACTGAATCTTAGACACACAAGGCTGCAGGGGAAGGCAAGTCACAAAAACCACATACCATTTTTAGAAATCTTAAAACCAAGCAAAATGAAACAACACTGTTCGGGGAAAATACACCAACCGTTCTTTTTAAAAGCAAGGGAGTCCAGGCTGTGTCACCTTGCGGGGAGAGACGGTGCCAGTGGGAGCGCGTGCCGTGTGTGTTGAGGGGCACCGGGACCGTCCCGTTCGGATCTCACTCCTCTGTGATGGAGGGTGCGGCGGCAGGACGTGCGTTGACCGGGTGTAACAGTGCAGAACGGTGTTGTCTCGTGATAAAGACGGCGGTCATGGTAGCACCGCGACAGGTTTTTGAATCTGGTTTCCGTTCCCATGTAAGCAGGTGTTCTGTCAGCAGAGGGGGTTGGTTATATTTGCTGCCTTGGTTGGGTACTTTAGGTTAGAAAAACATTGTTATTTGTTACGTTCAAGAATAAAGGGTTGAAACCTTTTGCTCCAAGTTTTTGTTTCATTAAACCTAATGATGAGTTGAATGTTACCGGAATCTAGCTGAGAGAATTTATTAATGGCTTGAAAATGAAAATCTGAAAGCTGTAAAATAACAAATAGGTTTGCTTATTAATTGTTGTCATCAAAGTGTTCATTAAATGAAAAATGACACTTGAGGGCGTAAGGAGACTTCATAGCAGTATTTTATCCTCCGGTTAGTGTAACTACAGGATGATGAGGTTGTTCATGGTAAGTTGGATTCAAAATGACATTTTGTTACTGGGGATCCAGTGTCACTGTAGCAATCCTAGTAGCTGGCTACTGAGCCTATTATTAAATTATACGTCAAGCTTTTCCATGTGATATGTGCATCTTTGACTTTTTTCCTTATTATTCCGTCTTCATTCTTTCCTGTATTACTGACATGGGTTTATCTTTTCTCCCTTTAGAGAGTTTTGAGGTGACAGTCACCAAAGAAGGTGATAAAGGGTTCTTTCTATCCCCTTTATGAGTATTAACCCACTAACTTTGTTTATAAAATTGGGAATCAGCCCTTAAACAGAAGAAACTGTCATGCTCTTTTACCCTATTTATTCTCCTACTTTGTTTCTATTTTAAAATATATTGACGGAAATTATATGTAACCAGACCCTTGGTTAGAAATATCTGGAAATCAGACATCCATTTGAACCACGTGGACCATACTCTACATTTTTATGTAATTGGACCTCAGAGACGTAAGAGATCTGCATCATAACAATTTTCTATTTGGAATTGTGGAAAAGTTCAGTTCCATTTTTATGTGAAAAACATTCCGCACAGTTTTACGTAAACCTCAAAACATTTATAATTGTTCTCCCTTGGGCAGGAACGGAAACGTAGATTTTTAACTCCTAATTAAGCTTCTGAGTCAATTCAGCTGTAGTTAAATTCCCAGGCTGGTGTCTTTTTCAGGTTTGGTAGGATAAAGTCTGAAACAAAGGGAAGTCTAGCAAATCCCTCCCTTGATAGAAACTACGTCTTACTCGTGGCTGATAGCTGTTGAAATGGATGCCTGACAAGTTGGTATTTCTACCTGTCTCATTCAGTAGTTTGTTTTGATTCCCTAATTTTAGCCAGGCTCATTGCACAGGAAGACTTGTTTCTTTTGATTTTTTTTCTTTTTTCTTTTTTTTGGACAGAATTTCTGTAATTACGGTGCTGATCCTATATCTCACGCTTCTTCCTCTCCCAACACTTAACTGCATTTTAGCTTCTCTCTGGTCCAAATCAAAGTCGCCGCCCGGCCGTCCCGGTGGCGGGGGCAGCGCTGGGGTTCTCAGGCCTTGGCTGTTTGCTAGTGACACTCCGTTTACCCTCGAGCTGCCTTAAGTGCTCCTGTGGAATGCCTGTCTGTATTTTCTCTTTCTCTCTTTTGTATTCCTGCATGAATGAATGCAAAGTAAACAAGTTGCTTGGAAAGCCAGAATACGCTTCTTTTTACTAGAGCCCCAGAACGCCCCCACGTTAAAGCACCGCCCCCCTGCTTCTCCACAGACCCTCCAAACCCCTGGCTGCCGAACTGTTGTCATTTATTTTCTTTCGGGGGTGGAGAGACGGGGAGGAGGGCGAGGTGCAGAAGGTCTGTGTGGCGGAAGCTCTAACCTGTCCTGCTTTGACTCCCCAGGTGAGATCTGTGGATTTAAAATTCACGGGCAGAGTGTCCCCTTTGATGCAGTGGTGGTGGATAAGTCCACCGGTGAGGGCGTGATTCGCTCAAAAGAGAAACTGGACTGCGAGCTGCAGAAGGACTACTCGTTCACCATCCAGGCCTACGACTGCGGGCAGGGACCCGACGGCGCCAACGTGAAAAAGTCTCATAAGTAAGCAGGCTGGGCGAAGAGCGGAGATGACCAAGCCAACGTGTGCGTGCGTGCAAAGAAAATAGCGGCGACTGTCGCCTTGTCCCGGGGCTTCCTGTATTTTTGAGATAGAAGGCAGACGTCCGTTCTCGGGGGTCCGCAGTTAGACTGTGAGCTCTTCACGGGCAGAGCCGTGTGTGTCTGTCTGTCCCTGTGCACGGCTCCTGGCAAGAGCCTGGCACATACTAGGTTTTGGATAAATAAATGAGTGAGTAATTTCCTCCCACCAAATACTCCGTTAAAGAAACTAAGGCCCTACGTTAAAAATTCAGAAAGCCCACGTTTTCCTGAGGAAGATTATTTTGTTATATTTATCTTTCACCGTAAATCCTAAAAGCCTAAAATTAATCACTGCCGGCGGGGACGGGCCGCTGCCTGGCGTAAGGAGAGGACTGCGATCGAGACTGGAGTTCGCGTCTTTTCTGCGCCGCTTGCCAGCCCTCTGACGCTGGGCAGATTTGATTTTGTTGGGGCTCAGTTACTTAGTACATCTCCCAGGAAAGGGGCATATGGGCCAGACGGTGTCACACGGCCCACTGTGAGGGTCAGACCGCGGCCCCGGGATGAGGAGGCTCTTGGTGAGCAGCGTGGGGCCGAGTGCCAGGAATCACTCATCTTCTTACGCGGTGTGATGATACCGTTTCCCTTGCAAAAGGTCGTATTTTGACCAAAGACCGTGTCCGATTCAGAAACGTGCCCCGATCGATAGCCCTTGAAACCAACGTGTTTTTTTTTTTTGTTTGTAGCCTGGTATCATGACACCTTAATTCTCTTGATAACCGAGCTGGGGAGGTGGGAAGTTGGCGGCAAGGGGTTGCCCTGTCTGAGTTCCTTCGTGTGTTGAGTCAGTACCGGGTGATGCCGTATCTTTGTCCTGTTCCTTCCCGGTAGGGCAGAGTTCGTTTTAACTCACAATCAGACCTTTCCGTGCTGCCTCTGTTTCTTCCTTAGCTCTAAGGATTTTGCAACAAAATATACTTAATAATAGAGAGCAAACAGGTGTCTGATACAGTTTATCTCCCTTCTGCACCTCTTGTTCCATATTGTCCAAGAAAATCCTAAGTCTCTTGTAATTTACATTATCGCTTTTTTGCCTTAGTCTTAGGACGTGGAAGCATCGACCCAAATCCCTATTTTAACTTTCTGTTGTCTCCATGCTGAATTCAAAACAATGAATAGTTTGGTTTAATTTTTGTCTTCATCGTATGAAATTCCTGAAACAAGGTATCAGAAAAAGGAAATTTAAAAGTAGGGTGGAGTTGGGATTCCTTGGGTAAAAAAAAAAACACACACACACAACAAAGACACGTCTCTTTTTCCCCTTCGTCCAGAGCAACTGTTCACATTCAGGTGAACGACGTGAACGAGTTCGCGCCCGTGTTCAGGGAGAAGTCCTACAAGGCGACGGTCGCCGAGGGGAAGCAGTACGACAGCATCCTGCGGGTGGAGGCCGTGGACGCAGACTGCTCCCCGCAGTTCAGCCAGATCTGCAGCTATGAGATCGTCACCCCAGACGTGCCGTTCGCCGTCGACAAGGACGGTGAGAGCAGACGGGCAGGTGTCCCTTGGCGAGACGCGTGGTCTCTGGGCAGACGGCCCCTCCTCGCCCCACCGGCTTTAAACCTCAGTTTAGGTGCTTCATCCGAACTTTGTGCGGTTGGAGTGCGTTTGCTTCGAGTTTCTGTTTTCGCTCCGTCCCCCGACAGCTGCTTCTCTGGAGCCTGAAAGTCTGTGTTCTCTTGTGCGGCTCTCTTCTTTTTTCCTTTCCCGCCAAAATCAAATAAAAATTTATTTGAATTTCTTTCTTTTTTTTTTTTTTTTGAGACAGAGTCTCACTCTCTTGCCCGGACTAAAGTGCCCTGGCATCAGCGTAGCTCACAGCAACCTCAGACTCCTGGGCTCAGGCAATCCTCCTACCTCAGCCTCCCGAGTAGCTGGGACTACAGGCATGAGCCACCATGCCTGGCTAATTTTTTCTATTTTTAGTTGTTTGGCTAATTTCTATTTTTAGTAGAGACGGGGGTCTTGCTCTTGCTCAGGCTGGTCTCGAACTCCTGAGCTCAAGCAATCCTCCCGCCTCGGCCTCCCAGAGTGCTAGGATTACAGGTGTGAGCCACCACACCTGGCCTGAATTTATTTTAAAAAACACTTAGCATGTTTTTACCTTTTTATCTTCTCTCCTTTCAATCCACTTGCATCGGAATGAGACTAACCTTTTATTGGTCTCATTTTCTGTTCTCCGTTAAATATGAATCTTCTGCCTCATCTTGAAGATGAGGGCTTATACCTTATCACCACGGCCAGGCTCCTCTGTCCTGAGTAAAATTGAACAGAAGTAATTCACTCCAGCGTTCAGCTTCTTTGTAAGCGTATAGCTTCTTAGTAAGGCAGTGTCTCCATCATTAATTAATGCACAGTCCTGAATCTCTGATGGAATTACGGACATTGTAAACACTTTGCAGACATCCTGCACTCATATTCAAAAAGCAGGCTTCTGTGGATAAGGTAGGAAATCTCTCTCTTTTTTCCTCTTTCTCTTTTTAACAAAGTAGATCTTTTAGCAAGAAGTTTTTAATGCAGCTTGATCTCATGTTTAATATTTGAAGTACTTGAATTATTTTGTCTTTTTGATCTCATATATGTATGTAAACTTTTAAGTCTTAATGTAAAACCACATGTCGAACTGTAAGAGTAATTGGAGGTCAGATTATGTAAACTCACCCCTTTTGTTTAAACACTTCAAGGTGGATTTAGTGTGTGTTCAGCCTCAAGTAAGACAGGTCACGTGTTAAGCATCTCAAGCGTAGATTTATTTCTGGGTCAGTATTATAGGGCTTGAAGCACATGCATTCTGTGTTTCAGCATAGGACTATAAAAGTAAAAACAGCATGGGTTGGCCGGGCAAGGTGGCTCATGCCTGTAATCCTAGCACTCTGGGAGGCCGAGGCAGGAGGATCCCTCAAGCTCAGGAGTTCGAGACCAGGTTGAGCAAAAGCGAGACCCCCGTCTTTTTTTTAATGAAATAAAATTAAAAAACAACAAAACAAAAAACAGCATGGGCCCTCACTGTTGTTTTTTTCCTCTGCAAGGTTATATAAAAAACACAGAGAAGTTAAACTATGGGAAAGAACATCAGTATAAGCTGACCGTCACTGCCTATGATTGCGGGAAGAAAAGAGCCACGGAGGATGTTTTGGTGAAGATCAGCATTAAGCCCACCTGCACCCCTGGGTGGCAAGGTGAGCTTTGCTCTCTCTCTGCACTCCTGTCTGCTCTTAAAGCCGATACCACCACAGACACCTAACGTGTGAGTTTTCCTTCCTTCTTCCGTGCCCAATGGGACCAACGCAGGATGGAACAATAGGATCGAGTATGAGCCTGGCACAGGCGCCCTGGCGGTCTTCCCAAACATCCACCTGGAGACGTGCGAGGAGCCGGTCGCCTCCGTGCGGACCACGGTGGAGCTGGAGACCAGCCACATAGGCAAAGGCTGTGACCGGGACACCTACTCCGAGAAGTCCCTTCACCGACTCTGTGGTAAGGAGACCTGGCCTTCCTGAGTCCGGCCGTCTTCTGTGAAGGCGAGAGAGACCCTCACAACTAGAAATGTGTGTGTGTGTATGTGTTGTGTTCGCAATTACAAACTGTAAGGGAGATTCTGCGTTTCCTAGGTGGCTTGGTTGCCTTACTGGGCAGTTTTCACACCGGGTTGGCTTTGAGGGGTGCATAACCCCCTAAAAGTCTATTCAGAGTATTACATGTGTGTGCATTTTGAGAACAGCTGACTTAAAGACAGTATTTCTCTAGCATGCATCAAGAATTATCCGAGTAGGGCTTATGGAAGAACAAGTGGAGTCAGTTTTGTATGAAAGGAGATGTTCATGTAAGGACATGTAGGTAATGCAGTAAGTAGCTTCTGGCAAACACGAATCAGAAAATCGAAACCAAGGACAGCCACGTCTAACTGATGATCTCAGCAGACTCTGTGTTTCACGGGCACTGTGGGGAAACTGACCAGCAGGCCGGCTCTCTCTGTCTTCCCTGTCAACTGGGAGCATTTTCCTGGTTCATCGAGATGAGGAAGAGGTGAGGGAGGGGATGTCAGTTATGGAAGATTCCGAGGGAAAGAATGTTTTGTTTGGCCCAGTGATGAAATACCGGTAACTTTTAAGCGGCCTCTTCATAATCAGAAGTGTCTTTTGTGTTTCGAGAGCTACTCGGAAACAACTTTGCAGGGAGCATTTTCCTAAACCGATCTATCTTCTCACTAGCCTGATAACCACGCGATTTGGGCAACTAGTTTTTCTTTTATAACTGAAAGCCGTCATACGGTAAATAAGCCAAAGGAGAAACGTGCAGACTGTGCTCACGTGTCCCCGTGGTGAACACAGGATGCTTTGTGACTTGCGTCCAGTTGTTCACAATCCTGTACCCAAATATACACGTAGTTAAAAGGTCAGAACATTTTCTATTTGAACCTGTGCACATAAGTATAATGTGTAAGACTTATTTTCTCTCTCATAATGCCACTGTTTTTTATGGTATGAAATGAACGTTTTCTCAGCCAAGTAAAGTTAGGAAGAACAGAAAGAACTTAATACTTGAGTGCATGTTATATGCTGGGTACTGCTGTTAGTACACGTGTTTTAAGTAATTCTTCCCAACAGGCATACAGAGTAGGTGGCATCGCTCTTGTTGTTACAGAGGAATTAGTGGAGACTAAAGGGGGTTAAGTAGCTTACCTGAGGTCGCATTTTTAGGGAGGAGCAGAGCTGAGATTTGGACCGCGGTGTGACGTTACTTGAAAGATCGGGCTGGTCCCGCCAAATCATGTGACGGAGAGAGCTTGCGAGATATATTTCTGTGTGTGGACAAATTTGAAGATTTTGAACTTGGCAGTATGTAACAACAGTTGTAAAAACTTTTTAAGGTTCTTTGACGTAGTAATTTTATTTCTAGGAATTTATCCCAAGGGAATAATGATGGACACGCACAGGCACCTGTTGAGGCAAAGTTTATAACAGGAAGAAATTAGGAGCAGCCTCAGGCTCCACCAGGGAGTTGGGCTAAATAAATTATGATGCAAGGAAATTATATTCAGACATTTTAAATTATGCTGTGGAATAATATCAATAAGAATATATGTGTATTATGTATACAGCAGGACTCCATTTTTATTAAAAAATACATCGTGTATGTTTATAAAGAGAAGATTGGAAGTGTTTGTTCCCAAGTGGTATATATTTGGTTGGGGTTACAAGAAATGCTTCATTCTCCCCCTCCATTAAAAAAAAAAAACGGGGTTGTTATTTTGTAATGAAAACTGTTATTTTTGAGGAAAGTCAGCTGGGACTAGCAAATCGTATCACCGTCGGGTAGGGGCCTTAGCGTGGCTGGAAATGCGCACGTGCCTTCCAAGTTGCTCCCGTCACTCACGCCGGGCGTCCTGGTTCCAGGCGCTGCCTCCGGCACGGCCGAGCTGCTTCCCTCCCCGAGCAGCGCTGCGAACTGGACCGTCGGGCTCCCCACGGACAACGGGCACGACAGCGACCAGGTCTTTGAATTCAACGGCACTCAAGCCGTGCGGATCCCGGACGGCCTTGTCTCGGTCGACCCAAAGGAGCCTTTCACGATTTCCGTGTGGATGCGACACGGGCCTTTCGGCAGGAAGAAGGAGACGATTCTTTGCAGTTCAGACAAAACAGGTGGGTCAGCTGTCGCGCCTCAGTCCGGTGGGGCGGTTGCTGGAGACAGGCGCCTCCAACAGGCCCCCAAGCCTCCCAGCAGGCTGGGTGGTCACAGACATTGTTCTGCATGTCGTGCGAGGGCCACTGTGTCCTCGAGAGCCCCTTCGCCACTTGGGACCTGTTAGTTTTTACTCAGTGCCTTGTCAGCAGTTGTCACGGGCCCAACTTCTCGGCAAAACCCAAGGGTGTTTGCTTCCAAACCCTGCCGTGGCCCAGCCCGGGAGTTCCTTTGTGCAGAAAAAATCATCTCTTCCAAATCCCTTCAAGGAATAGCCTTTACTTCTCCCGTGGGTCTCCAGCGGGCAATTCACCTGGAGAAACTGCCTTTGCAGATATGAACCGGCACCGCTACTCGCTCTACGTCCACGGGTGCCGGCTCATCTTCCTGCTCCGCCAGGATGCTTCCGAGGAGAAGAAATACAAACCCGCGGAATTCCACTGGAAGCTGAATCAGGTGCGTGAATGGCACTCTCACTAATTACGATCTTTTACGAGAGATTAACTGCGTCCTGCAACCTTGCCCATGACTGGCTGTTTGTAGCCAGTTCATATTTGTGACTTTATGATTTCCGTGTCTTTAGGTAATAGAGTAACAAATTGCTTAATGCCTTTCTACTGAAAACCTAAGTGTTTTTACATGTATTTTAGACACAAAGAGTTGACATTAAAATATACGTATTTTAAATTTGAAATACTGTTATAGTTTATTGAAATAAGCAGCATTGGCTTAAAAATTTGGGATTGAGATCCTTGGTTTTATTTATTCATAATTTAAAGCCCTGGCTCCCAAACTATGCCAAATGGCCCTAGTGGCTCAGCAATTCAGGGGCATCACAGGATACTTAAAATTTTCAAGGAACCAGCAATCTTGACATCTTGACATTGCGCACAAACTCCACTGCTTGAGCTGGTTTACAGTTTTGACCTTAGATCACATTACATTCCCTTCGATGATGTCATGTCCTTGCAAAGCTAATTTTCCAGCAGTTGCCGTGATAAGAAGCAATGATCACGTGAAAAACCCCATGTGTTACAGGAAATGAGGGGGTGCTGTAACCCAAGGAAGCCTCATTAAAATCAGAACAGATCATTTCTTCTCTCGATGCAGGGACAAGAAGGGAACCTTTGGTTTTAGCTTCATTTTGTTTGGCTCATGGGATTATTTGGCAAAAGCTGACATACTGTTATATGTGCCTGTAGTTGCTAAAATGTAACACTGTCTATAATAGTTACAAGATGTTAACAGATAAAAATGGAAGTGCCTAAATGAGAAGGGAAAAGTGTGTCCAGTTGGCAGCGTTCATCTCTTATCGATGGCATTTTTGTTTACATAAATAATTCTCAGGAGCTTCCACTATAATTGTTTTCAAGAAACTAAAGAAAAGTAATATAGCCTGGAAAAAATATTTTCCAGCAGGTAGACATTTTAGGTACAGTTCTGTTAGAGTTTTGCGTTTACATACTCAGTTTCTTCTGATTTTACGTGCTTTTTAAAAGCTTTAATAGGGACTCGACTCTACTGTCTCCACAATCTTTGATTAAAACCACTAAACCATGAACCAAACTGGAATTTATTATTAATAGGCTGCCATGGAAGTCACACCATTTTCTGTGGTGTTAGGAGGAATTCAGAGGACATTGCTGAATAAGTTATGTAATTCCTGTAATAAGCAAGCAAAAGTTTTAAATCGGTTTCCAAAAGAAAAACTTTAATGTGGAAAATTTCATACATAAATAAAAAACAGATCAGTATAAAGAAAAACCCTGTGTACCCTACACCTAGCTTTGATAATTATGAACTCACGGTCAGCCTGGTTTCTTTCACTGTTACCCCCACTCACTGTTAACAACGGTTATTACCCACCCAAAAATTACTTAATAATTTTTAGGAAATCCCAGACAGAGCATTTTTTTCTCTGCAGACATACATGTTTCATTATGTATGTCTAATAGATAAGCATAATCGCAATGCTTTTTTCACATCTTAAAAATTAATAAAATTTAATATCAAATATCCAATGTTCACATTTCAAATTATACCATAAATGTTTTTGTTTTTACAATTTGTTTGTTTGAATCACAATCCAAATAAGGGGCCATACGTGGCAGCTGGTCGAAATATGTTCATGGTGCTCATTCATGACAGGAAAGGGACTTCGGTTTAATCTGGCATGTGGTCTAGCTGTACGTTCATATTTATTTAGGTTATCAACTTTGCATTGCAAAGGAAAATACATGTACTATAGTGTACCTTATCCTGAGATTGGAGGTGCTTTTTATTTTGATCCAGAAAAGGCACGGCCAGTTGGCAGACCAACTCAGCCCTTTGGAGAGCTGGTATCCTGCTATCGGCAGAGAACCCAGCAACCCCTCTGTCTGAGGGCTCTGTCCTGCATTCCCTGAGCAGGGAATGCAACCTAGTTTGAAATGCCTTAGAGATGACAGTGTTGCCTTGGCCCTCTTTGGTGAGATGTATTTGCAAATATTTTGTTGTTTTATTTATATATATATAAATATATATAGATATAGATTTATTTTGTTTGTTTTTCTAGAGACAGGGTCTTGCTTTGTCACCCAGGCTAGAGTGCCGTGGCGTCATCATAGCTCACTGCAGCCTCAAACTCCTGGGCTCAAGCGATCCACCTGCCTCAGCCTCCTGAGTAGCTGGGACTACAAGCACACACCACCACGCCTGGCTAATTTTTCTATTTTTTGTAGAGATGGGATCTCACTCTTGCTCAGGCTGGTCTTGAACTCCTGGCCTCAAGTGATCCTCCCACCTCGGCCTCCCAGGGTGCTAGGATTACAGGCATGAGCCACTGCACTTGGCCTTCTTACTGTTTAATCCTTTTCCTTTTAAGGAAGACAGATGTTCACATGGGTGACTTGTTTCCCACACTCAGTTGTATTACATTCGTCGTGTGTCTTTGGATGAGAGGGAAGTTGGCATTTCAAGCCCCTAACCCTTCCCTTTGCGCCTGGTAGGTCTGTGACGAGCAGTGGCACCACTATGTCCTCAACGTGGAGTTCCCAAGTGTGACCCTCTACGTGGACGGTGTTTCTCATGAGCCCTTCTCTGTGACCGAGGATTACCCACTTCATCCATCCAAGATAGAAACTCAGCTTGTGGTTGGGGCATGCTGGCAAGGTAAGGGCACCCCCACCACTGGCACCCCCGCTCAAGTCCCAGGAATTAGTAATACCTCCTCACTACCAGTATTTTACAGCCTTTACCCTCATTTCCTTTATCTTTCCCCCCTTCCTGTGCATAGCCTTTCTGGGGACACTGTTGATGCCCTACGCTAGCATAGCTCTGTCCGTGGTCATGCAGTAAAGCTGTGTTATGGGACTGAAACACACCACCACCTTTCCAGGGAATCTGGGAGGTAGCATTGCACAGACGGAGAGTGTAATTGGGGAACCAATTTATAAATTAATCTGCTTATTGAAAAGTTCACATGGACAAATAAGCAACAGCCAACAATCAAATAAAGGACCCAGATAGAAGTGTGCTTGGGACCTGGAGGGCTCTTCCAACGTGCTCGTCGCTTGGTAACCTTGTAGGAACACCGTGAGGGGGTCTGTTCACCTTCCACAAGTGCCACGTCTGGAGAGGGTGCTGTGGAAATCTCCGGTGAGGGACTAGGGGTGGCATACGCTAACCACCGGAGCCACCTGCTGTTTGTTTGAGCTTACTAGGTTGCAGGCCATGTGCCCGTTACTTTCTATGCGTCATCTCATTCAATCCTTAACCCTCAGTTTTACAGCGGAAGAAATTTAGGCCCAGTGAAGTAACAAGCCCAGGGCCACCCAGCTGACTAGTCCTGGCGCTAGGATTTGAACCCCAGCAGCCAGTGCACGCTGGGCCCACGCTCGGCCCACTGGACCAGGAGTCTTGCTTGAGTCTTTCTTTGCCCTGGAGCCCTCGGGTAGTCTGGGGAAGCCTTTGGACCCCTTCTCAGAATAATTTAATAATCTGTGAAATATATAGGGTTTCAAAGGCAGCCAATCAAATTGAAATAGAGTTACTAACATACTAAAAGTTTAAATTTGTGAGATAGTAATACCTGTGGTGCTTTACTGCCAAATGAAGAACAAGCTTTTGCAGCAGGTCCAATCATGGCCATAATTTCAAACCACTAAGGGGCTTTGTGACAGTACTTTGTGATATCTGCAACGGCCGTGGCCTGATGTGAAAATACCAGTGATTTCTATTGATGACAAAGCCACAGTACAGCCAACACTGCTGTGGTCTGTAGCCTACATTTATAAGCAAAGGATATGCTGAATTTCAGAAGTTAGTGGAAATAACCGTGTGATTTTTTTCCCATTCAAGTTCACGGACCCCCTCAGTCTTCCCTGGAGGTTCTAAACCCCCTGTCTGCATTTGACTCTGTGCTGTGTCGTTTCAAGGTGCCATCATCACTAATAGACCATTTTGTTATTTTTTTCTCCTTATGGAAACATCGTATCTTGAATTAGTTTAGAAATTTATGAAAAAGCCTAATTCCCGAGACAGATTTGCTTATTTTAGGAGAATTTGAATTTCATAATTTTCCTGCAGATTTCCAGAGTTAATTTTGGTAACAGTCCATCCATGAGAGAATGGAACCTGAGACCGAGGAACGAGAAATACATTTTTAGGGATACGGGAATTTTTTTAGTTGATATTGCTGAAATTCTAATTCAGATTTCCTTTCCAAATTAAACAACGATTTCTGAATAATTCTTTTAAAAGTAAGAATAAAAATACAAGTGTAAACCTAAATGTTCCTTTACATTCTGGGGGCTTTGCTGCCTTGGTTAAATAAACCCCCGTGGCCTGCCTTGCCACCTTTGGTTCCCGTTCACGTCACGGTATTATTCTCCGCCATGAAATAGCAGTTACTTTTCATCTTCGTTCCTCTCTTTCCACCTCAGCCCTTTCAACATTCTCAGCCAGAAAAATTCACTGCAGTTTCCAAATCAGACAGACACAAATTCTTTAAAGCGTAGCCAACAGGGAGGAGGAGCTCCCTTTTCCTCTCCGTGGATTGGAGGTCGCTTCCCTTAGGTTCCCCGGAGAGCCGGCCTGTGGCAGCAGCTTCGTCTCCACCTGCAGAAACGGCCTTCACGAGGCTGTTGCAGAGCGGCTGTAGAGGGTGTGGAGGTAGCAGGTGCGCTGTGTCTCACCTGGGCACGCCTCTGCCTCGCCCCACGGTGCGGAAAAGGGGCCCCAGCAGATGGTAGAGGCCAGCGCCGTGATCCCAGACAACGTTGATTCTATTCCCAGCCGCTGGGTGCGTGCCCTGAGCGCTGAGCGGGAGCTGGAGGAGCTGTTACAGGTGTGAGGGTCCCCAGGCCCACCATGGGTTATGTTTCCCTGGGTGAGTTCTTTCACCTCTGAGCCTCCCTTTCCATTCAGAAAAAATGGTTTAAAATGTCATCTTTTTCTCTGTTGCTTAGAGGTTAAGATCTAGACACATGCAAACTTGTTTTGAGCATCTAAAAAATAGGGATTTTCACTTTCAAGGGCCATAAACCAGGCTTTGGGCACTCGTGTGTGTGCTGTTCCGATTTGTCTGCACGAGATGCCTTCCCTGTTAGGAAGAAAGGTGCAGGGATCGGTGTTATTTATATCTGCACGACGCCGCACCCAGTGGTGAGCCTCCTCGGAATGTCCTACTTAGTAGCACAGACTGGGGAGATCAGTGAACGAGCTTTTATTCTTCTTACTTTGAATCGAATCCGTGCTTTGGCAAGGAGGATGTGGGAAGACGGAACAAAAGAATACAAGCAAAGTGTGGGGGGAGGTGGTAAATACCACTTCTGCGGAAATGGGACAGGTATTAACACGCGCTTGCGTCCAGGTGGAGTTTGTCCCAGAGAAAGACAAGAAGGGAATGTTCTCTTTGTGTTTCGTGCTTGGTTGCTTGAAAACTGATGTTCAAGGTCCACTTTGAACGAAGACCCTAACCTCTTGGTCTTTCTCTACTGTCTTTGTCTTGCTTTTCTACAGAGTATTCAGGAGTTGAAAATGACAATGACACTGAGCCTGTGACTATGGCCTCTGCAGGTTGCTGGATTTCTTTTCCCTACAGCTCACTGTTGGGTTTCATTCAAAGATGAGACATTGATTCATTCCACGTGTTGCATGCAATGCCCAGGTTGCATTCCGGCCCTGACGCCACCCGCGCGGCTCCTCTGCCTCACGCTTCCCCATCGCTTCCCGGCTCCCCTTATCTGCCCGGCCCGGCCCCAGAGGGCAGATGATGCATTCAGGCGCCCGCTGTGGGATTCATTCCCCCCCCCCCCGCATCGAGTTTTACCCTCATCCCATTGCATGAGGCTCCCTGCTGAAACCTCACGGGCCAGGTTGGGGGGCTCGTGAGGCTGAACCGCGAGACAGGAAAAGGCTTGTTTCAGAGACTCTGTCCTGATTGATGCTAAAATTTAAATAGAAGGTTTCTTAGAAACCTCAATCCCTAGGGATGATGCCCTTATACAAATGAGACCCGTCCGTTGCTGAAAATGTGTCTCCTCTTCATCGGTCTAAGAACAAGGCTTAGCTTCACCTGTTTCGGGCTCTTCATTGTAGTCTGTGAAGGGCCGCTGTGTGGGTGTTTTCCCCCCAGCATCTCCACTTCCCAGCTATCCTCAGTGGTAGGGGAAGGAAGGACGGGCGCTCAGCAAAGTCACAGCTGTCTGCAAGGCCTGGGCATGTGCGTGCTTTCCAGCGCAGGGGGTGATTTTGGCATCCCTTCATCCTTCTGGCCGTGCTGGTGTAGGCTCACCCCCAAGCGTGTGCATCCCCAGAGTGTGTGAGTTAGGAAACGTCCCTGCTGTGGTCCAGTGGGTAGAGAAGGCAATTTCTGAAGAGACTGGTGCTGGAAGATGTCACTGTGCACCTGGTGATGGGTGTGGGGTTGGCCACCCTTACCCGGGAGTGGCCAGATGCGTGGGCACACTCGGGGGACCCCGTGGCTTCGGGTGGGGGACCCCCAACTCCTCTTTTCTCCAGGCCATGTGCATGATCATAAACAGTTTAATTTCCTCATTGCGCTTCCATGTAGATTGCAAGGCTAACAGGATTTGGTATGAACTAACCCGCATGTCCATCCATCAAGCTGCCACCACCGGTAACACTGCCCTGGGAAGTGAGGCAGGAGATTGCAGGCCGCACGCCTGACTCCTTCCTTTCTCCCCTGTCCAAAGGTGGTGACCAGCATATGACCCAGTTTTTCCGAGGTAACCTGGCTGGCCTGACGCTCCGTTCTGGGAAGCTCGCGGATAAGAAAGTGATTGACTGTCTGTATACCTGCAAAGAGGGGCTGGACCTGCAAGTCCCCGAAGACAGCGGCGTGCAGGTAACCCCGAGCATTCGCCCGCCCGGCACTCTCAGGCCCCTTCCACCACTAGTGCAGAGGCTGGTGGGATAAGAGAGTACCCATGATTGATAAGTTTGCACCTTAGACGGTACCATCTCGTAAGAGATGGTCTCGTTCCCTGGAATTCGTAGTATGAGGTTTTCTTTTTCAAGTCACCAATTCAAATCAATCCTAGGCTGATCCTTATTGCCAAAGAACCCGTGGTTTTAGCTCCTTGCAATTAGAGCCTTACTCTCTCTGTCTGGCAATGATTTCAGATCCAAGCAAGCCCCAGTCAGTCGGTGCTGACCTTGGAGGGAGAAGACATCGGGGAGCTAGACAAAGCCATGCAGCGCGTTTCCTACCTGAACTCCCGGCAGTTCCCCACGCCCGGAATCCGCAGACTGAAAATCACCAGCACGGTCAAGTATGTCCTGATTTTTAACAGTGAACCTGTTTCTGCTCAGAGACGCTTGTGTATTTAGGTTTTGAAGACGAGGCGACCTCCCTTCCGTAAGGGAAGGCGAGCAGGGCTGTGGGTGAGAGATGTGGATGATGATTATGCAGATTCCTGGAGTGGTCCATCGTCTGTCCCCTTGGGCGCTTTTGGAATCCTTTGTCTTCACCTCTGCGTGCAGCGCAGCTGGGCTCTGAGACCAGCTCCCAGGGCCCTGACCCTCCCTGTCTCTTGCCGGCAGGTGTTTTAACGAGGCCGCCTGCATCTCGGTGGCCCCAGTGGAGGGCTACGTGATGGTCTTACAGCCCGAGGAGCCCAAGATCAGCCTGAGTGGCGTCCACCACTTTGCGCGAGCAGCTTCTGAATTTGAAAGCTCAGAAGGGGTTTTCCTTTTTCCCGAGCTTCGCATCATCAGCACCATCACCAGAGAAGTGGAGCCCGAAGGGGACGGGGCAGAGGACCCCACAGGTAACAGCCCTTGGCGCGGTACGGGCTCCTCGCCTCGGCGGGAAGCCCCGTTGCTGCCGCTGACTTACCGGGGCTGCACTTCTTTGTGGGGTTTTGGGAGACCTTATGTACAAAGCAGCAATGTTTTGTTGCTGTTCATGTCTGCTTCTCGAATCTGACCCGTGGGCTGGAGCTCGGTGTGGCCTTTGGAAACCCTCCTGGGGGCCTTGCAACCTTTCTGGCTGACGTCCCGCTCTCAGACGTCGCTTGAGGTCGATGGGGAAACAGTTGCAGGAGACACTGCTCACTCCTGCCAGGCCGGCAGCCCATGTGGGGGTCAGTGTCCCCACCGTTCTCGCTTGGGACACATGAAGCACCCCCAGTTCTTGGAAGCAGCTCTCCCCTGCCTCTGCGCTGGTCCTTAGAAGGGGCTCCACAGCCTCTGCCATTTCGGGTCGGGCCGTTTTTGCAGTTCAAGAGTCACTGGTGTCTGAGGAGACAGTGCACGATCTGGATGCCTGCGAGGTCACCGTGGAAGGAGAGGAGCTGAACCACGAGCAGGAGAGCCTGGAGGTGGAGGTGGCCCGCCTGCAGCAGAAGGGCATCGAAGTGAGCAGCTCTGAGCTGGGCGTGACCTTCACAGGTGAGAGGCCAGGCTGCGAGAGAGTGGATGTTGGAAGCTCTGGGCCTCCTGCCTTCCGAGAACATGAAGAGTTTCCTAGAGGAGGCCAGGTGTGGGGGCTCACACCTGTAATTCTAGCACTCTGGGAGGCTGAGGCGGAGGATCGCTCAAAGTTAGGAGTTTAAAACCAGCCTGAGCAAGAGCGAGACCCCGTCTCTACTAAAAATAGAAATTATCTGGACAACTAAAAGTACATAGAAAAAATTAGCCGGGCATGGTGGCGCATGCCTGTAGTCCCAGCTGCTCGGGAGGCTGAGGCAGAAGGATCACTTGAGCCCAGGAGTTGGAGGTTGCTGTGAGCTAGGCTGATGCCACGGCACTCTAGCCCGGGCAACAGAGTGAGACTCTGTCTCAGGAAAAAAAAAAAAAGAGAGTTTCCTGGAGGAGATAGGGAGGGAGCACGTTGGCTGGGATTGCTGCTGGCTGCGCTAACCCCTTCCCGCTGGGCAGGAAGGGAGAGTGGTGGGGACGCTGTCTTATGATGGACGAGGGGGATGCTTGTGATGGCACATCCCCTCCTGCCCCCCCGCAAAAGGAAAAGTGGCCCTGCACACTTTGTGTACATTCCCGCTACCGGAAAGCCACACGTGACCCTGTACCGCGTAGCCAACCCAGGTGCCCATGCCCACGGCCGGGCCTTGCCCTGTTCCTAACCTAAGCCACCGGCGATCTTCTCCCCTTTGGCCGCTGCAGGCGTGGACACCATGGCCAGCTACGAGGAGGTCTTGCACCTCCTGCGCTATCGGAATTGGCACACCAGGTCCTTGCTTGACCGCAAGTTCAAGCTCGTCTGCTCGGAGCTGAATGGCCGCTACATCAGCAACGAATTTAAGGTGGAGGTGAGTAGAGTCTGGGGCTCCCGCTGGGAAGGGTCCGCGGCAGCGGTAACTCCCGGCCCTCATCCCCGCAGACGCCAGTTCTTAGACCATTGTTGGTGGCAGCTATTTATTCACGTTTTTCCCGGGGCGCTGGACTTTCCAGTCGGGCTCTGTCACAGCCAGACCCGGCCAGTTCAGACGGACAGGCGGACAGGTTGTGCTTAGGGAGGGCCTGGGCAGAGCAGGCACCCAAGAGTCAGAGCCTCAGGAACCTCAGAGGGAGGTGACAGAGAGCAAGTGGCAGTTCATGCTTCAGGAATAGGGACAAGGTTGTTTCTTGAGGTTTCACGTGAGAGAGAGACATGAGGACTCTGTTTTGGGAAGAGTGGCACCAAGGAACCTGAAGTTCTTTGTAGTTCTGCAAGACCACTGGCCCTGTTGTGAATCAAGGTGGGTCCTGACCCGGTGTGAGGGGTGTGGATGCATGGACCCCTCTGGGCAGGGCTGATGCTGCCAAGGCCCATCGTGGCGACTCAGGCCACAGTGGCCAGATGGTGGCTCGTCCTCTGACATCTTCAGCAGACCCACACGGCAGCCGCCCCATTGCTCTGGGCCTCTGTGGTCTGGCGAAAAGGACCCACAGGTGCCCTCAGCAGGTGAACGTCTCCACCGCGGGCTCCAGGGCGGCGGATGTTGCATTCCCCGTGCTGCAGGACCAGAGCCTGCTGTGTCCCAGCCATAGTGTCTAACAGATTTGAAAGGAAGTAAATGGTTGCGATTAGAGCTTTCGCGTGGCCCTGGTTTGGGGGGAAACGAGGAAGAAGGTCTATGCCAGCATTTCCCAAACGACCCATGGGGAAGGACCGTTGGTTTGTTTTTCCACCCTGTTGTGGGTGGATTCTTTTTAAAATACAATAAAAATAAATTATGGCTGGGTGTGGTGGGGCTCACGCCTGTAATCCTAACACTCCGGGAGGCCGAGGCAGGAGGATTGCTCAAGGTCAGGAGTAGGAGACCAGCCTGAGCAAGAATGAGAGACTGTCTCTACAAAATATAGAAAAATTAGCCGGGCGTGGTAGCTCGCGCCTGTAGTCCCAGCTACTCGGGAGGCTGAAGCAGGAGGATCGCTGGAGCCCAGGATTCGAGGCTGCAGTGAGCTGTGATGGCATGTGTGAATAGCCACTGCATCCCCAGCCTGGGTGACAGAGTAAAACCCCCACCTCTAAAAAGAAACAAAAAAGCTATATTAGAAAAGTGATACATTTCTAAAATGTGCAACAGTATCAAATTGTTAAAACAGTTTCTAAGTGTTTACTCTTGATTTTTTTCTGTCCCTTGTCACAGACAGTAGGTAGCACCGTCCCTCCCAGCAGCAGTGCAGGGACCCCTCTGAGCAGCCTTGGTCCCGCAAGCTGCTGAGCTCGTTTCTCGTCCGGGACAGGTTCGGGACGCCCATCTGCAGTGACCTTCTCTGTCTCCGCTGTAGGTGAACGTCATCCACACGGCCAACCCCGTGGACCACGCCAGCCACATGGCCGCCCAGCCGCAGTTCGTGCACCCCGAGCATCACTCCTTCGTCGACCTTTCTGGTCACAACCTGGCTAGTCCCCATCCGTTTGCAGGTAGGGTGGTGACAGGAAGCACTCGAGCAGAAGTGCCCACGCAGTCGCAGGGTTGGGGTGGTCCCCTGCCCCGCCATGAGCACAGGTCCTGCTCAGAACAGCCTCGGGTCGCTCCCCATGACACCTGAGGACACTAGAACACTCCTTGACTCCCAAGGCTGTGGAGCTGCGCGCACCCCACGCTGAGCTTTTCCTAGTGTTTCCCCGTCTTGGGGTTCAGGTGCACACGCTGGCCAGCCCCTCTGACCCAGCACAGCTGAGCGGGTCAAGGGCGTGATGGCCCCCGGGGTTACGTGACGTCCCTGAAACTCCGTCTGGGCTCTCGACCTCATTGCAGTTGTCCCCAGTACTGCGACCGTTGTGATCGTGGTGTGCGTCAGCTTCCTGGTTTTCATGATCATCCTGGGAGTGTTCCGGATCCGTGCTGCGCACCAGCGCACGATGCGGGACCAGGACACCGGGAAGGAGAACGAGATGGACTGGGACGACTCCGCCTTGACCATCACCGTCAACCCCATGGAGGTAGGAACGCAGCCCCGGGCCTCGGAGGGAGCGGCGTGGCCACGACACCTTCCTGCTCTCGCGTGTTGTCATGTAACATGCACAACCCTGGGAGGTTAGGTGTCATTTCTCAGATGGGTAAACTGAGGTCATGCTGCCTAGTAAACGCAGAGAGGAGCTCCTGCCAGGGTGGTGTGCTACGCCTCAGCAGCGGGACAGTGAGGTGCCATCCGCGGTGGTGCTCAGAGCGTTGTCTTCCCTTCGCCTTGACCAGGCAGCTTCCAGTGCGCCCGGCCTCTGTGTGGCCGGGGAGGAGACACCGGGGCGAGGGTCCTCTCCTGTGACTCCTCGGAGGTGAACGTTAGGTGGTGGATGCCGGTGGGGCCGGGTGGCTGGACTCGTGGGCCCTCTCTCCTCTTTGCCAGACTTACGAGGATCAGCACAGCAGTGAGGAGGAGGAGGAGGAAGAAGAGGAGGAGGAGAGCGAGGACGGAGAGGAGGAGGACGACATCACCAGCGCGGAGTCGGAGAGCAGCGAGGAGGAGGAGGAGCAGGGCAGCCAGCAGAGCGGGAGCAGGCAGCAGCAGCTGGAGTGGGACGACTCGACCCTCAGCTACTGACCGCCCCCCAGCCCCCGTTCTTGCGGCAGGAGACGCTGCCGCCGTCTGTTCTCCCAGCCCCAAGGGTCCACGATGTACAAAGTCATTTCGGCCAGTAGGTCTGCAGACCCCCTCGCCGCCGTCGCCGTGCTTGGTGTGTAGGACGTAGGCTCCCGCCCGCCCCCGCCCGGATCGCTCTCTTCAGTCCCGCCGCGTCTGGCTCTCCCAGGGGCCCCGCAGCGCCACGGGCCCCACACGTGCGTCTGGCGTCCCCTCCCAGTGGACGCCAGCCCCTCACACTCCAGAAAAGCCACGATGACCGGTCTTGGTGACAAAGGGTAAAAATTGCTCACTTCCACCCGGTAATCATTTGTTTTTTTTTTTTTTTTTTAAAAAGTTTTTATTTTTTCCAAACTAGTGCATGTATAAATAATGGCAGAATGGGGGTTAATATGTAGATGATTAACTGACTTTTTAATATTTTGTAAATAAATCGGGATTCCTCGTGTCCCTCGTGCTAGTGTACTCCAGGACTGGAATGTGAAGTCAGGATGCTGAGCGCAGGAGAGACGCTCGGGCCCCTCCCCCCCCACCCCAAAACTCGAGGTCCCCCCCCCCGCCGAGGACTGGGTGTGGCCGGCAGTCGGGCGCAGGCTCCCGTGTGCTGCCCAGGAGACGGATCAGGCGACCCTCTTTGGAGGCTGGAAGGAGCCAGGTCTCGTCTCCAGCGTTCCACCTGTTCCTCTTTTGGCACTGGGGGTGGGGTTGTGGGGGTCCCCGGCTCTTTCACACACTCCTGCACTGACAGCAGCTCCCTGTGTGGTGGCCCAGACTCGTCGTGTGCAGCCCTGTGGTTTCTGCTCGGTGTACGTATGTGCAAATCATATAAATGGACAGGTGTCGTGCAAACCGTTTGACCGCTTGGCTTGGAGACAGCAACGGGCCTGGAGTGGTCTGTACGCGCGACCTCCGTAGGACACCCTGCGGCCTGAAAGCAGAGTGCTGGAATTGCCCAAAACCACCTGTGCTGTCCTCTCGCCACCCCCTGCCGTCTGGGGGTAAACCTCACCCCCCTGTAGCGGAGCCCTGCTGCTTTGCCTGGTGGCCTGGCGAAAGGAGAGAGGGCAGTCTTGGCCTAAAACCTACAGCACTTTGCTTTCAGGCCGTACGTGTAAAACGGGAGATTTCTACAACTGGGGGACATCGTTTTGAGTACTCTTCTGTGACCCTAGCTGCTAGTTTTGAGGACGCTGACGGCTGTGCTGTGTGTGGCCGTGCCCTCCCCCACGTGCCCTCCCCCGAGCTGCTCTGTTTAGACCACGGGTAGAGCGAACACAGAGGGGACGTTCTCATGCTGTCACCGCCGCGGTGTCCCTTTTCAGAGGTGTATATTGACGATAGGTCAGAAAGTGTATACGCTACAATAAAGTTCTGGTTCTAACTCCAGTGGAGGGGTTGCTTTCTGTCTCGCCTCAGTCCTGCGTTCCCTCGTTTTCTTTTCGAGCCAAGAACGTAAGAACATAAAAAGGATTTTTATTTCTCATCTGCTTTGGCCTCAGTGCAAGGTTCCACAGAGTGCCGGTCTCAACCCGCATCAGCGACATTGAACTCGCCTTCCCCATACAGAAGCACGAAAGGGTTTTAAAAAAATAGAAAATTCCTTCTTGCCAGGCACACAGGCCGCACGTCCAACCGGAGAGCGCCGTGGGTAGACAGAGCATGTTGCCCGCGCCAGGGAGCACACAGGCTCGTTTAAATAAATAACACAACCTAAACACGCACACACAGCGATTATTACTATGTCAAAACAGATGAGGCGGTCTGGGGAATTTTAGCACTTCAGTTGGAAGAGGAGTGTGGTCACCGGCGCCTGCGGCCAAGGCAGGGACTCGTGGGTGGCACTGACTGCTGCTGGCACCTGGGCTGCTAAGGGGGCAGCTACGCCTGGCTCTGCCGAGTCCAGAAGGCTTTTGAGAATAGCAGTGGCACCCGGGGGGGGGTCCTGAGTCAGCTGCTAACAGATTAGGGTCACCCTGGCCTTCTAAAAGCCCAGAGTCCCAGCCCCAGCTTCTGAAGGCTGGGAGAGGCCCCGGAACCTGCATTTCTAAAAAGCCTCTCAGATCCAGGCCTTTGAGGCCTAAGGCTGAGCCTGCACCATTTCACTCCAGTTACCGCGGGAGAGGAAGACTGCGCCACACCCCTCACCGCGCACGCCAGTACCTGATCACTTTCACAGCAGTTCCCAAAGGCAAGAGGTCTGGTCCTAGTCCTTCATTAAACCTGCTTTGGAGGGAGCTTACAGATAATTGCACAAAGCGCTGCTCCAGTCTGGCCCGCCTTCGCCTGGATTCACGCCCAGGATGAGCTAAGTCAAGCTGAGTCTCTCGCACCCCGAAGGCCAGTGGATATTATCCTTTGTGGGGCTGGGCCCGCTCTCCCAGGTTTGGAGGTTCAGTGAGGCATTTGGCTGTTATTTTCTTACCCGCAAACAAAATCACTTTACGGCAGAGGTGAGGGGATTTCCATAACCCAAGAGTCACTTTAACAGTGACCAGCAAGAGCAAACGTCCCTGAATAGGAGGGCACCCGGGCTTCCTCAGGAGCTGCCAGGACTCAGTCGTGGCGGACGCTCCTGGAGGGTCCCACTGAGGCAGCAGGGGGTGAACTGAGGATGAAGCGTCCTGTCTGGACAGCAGGCACCAGGTGACTGCCAGGGCCACGACCAGGCAGCCTGGCAGGGCGGCTGGGAAGAAGGTTCCCCCAGGAGAACGGTCTCTGCTGGGCCCAGACCCACAGCTGGAAGACTCGGTGACGATCCTCAGCCCAGAGCAAGGTGCAGCCTCGGGGAGCCTGGTGTCCCCTTGTCAAAGCCCAGTGCTCTGGAGGACACTGGACAGTGCCCGTCTCCTGCACAAAGGTTGCAGTTCCATTTATGGCTATTCGGTTCCTTAAACATTTCAAGTCATAAATAAATAACCAGTGTAAACAAAAGGCAGTTGGGTAGGCTCCTTCCCACGAGGTACAGTTCAGGCTTTGGCCTCTTCCGGGACGACCGGCGGTGCCCAGCTCCCCAGGACGGAGGGTGTGCCTCGTCTTGGGCCCAGGGCTGCGGGGCCGCTACTGCCTGTTGTCTTTGGACACGTTGTGGGCCAGCCAGTTCACTTTGGTTTTCCAGCTCTCCCGGAGGGCTTCGTTAAACTTCACTCGGAAGTGCTTCAGCGCCTCCTCCTCTGTTTTTCCCAGCGCCAGAGAGTCCTGAGACCAAATCACAGCATTGTTAACACGCAGGGGACAGGCCCTGCTCGGCCATGCAGCCCTGTCTGGGGACTTCAGATCCCCTCCCGAAAGACCTGCATGATGGGGGTTAGGAGAAAGCCACTCCGCGTGTCCCTTGGGAAAAGCTCTTTATTCTGATTACAAACAGACCCCCTGCCCCACCCACAAATGGAGATGCCAAAGATGTCTTGGCCTCAAAGCCCCTTGGGTGCCCGGTGGCTTCGCCTCCCCCACTGGAGAAAGTGACTCTGGGAGGAGGAGAGCGGAGCAGCCTCATTCTGCAGGGAGGTGTGTGGCCCCACCCCCTTGCTCCCCCCAATCCCCACAGTGAAGACACAGGGAGGAAAAAGATTTTAAGAGGCAGAGGGGGACCAGGCACGGTGGCGCGCGCCTGTGTTCCCAGCTGCTTGGAAGGCTGAGGCAGGAGTGTTCCTGGAGCCCAGGAGTTCGAGGTCACCCTGGGCAACATAACGAGACCCTGCCTCCCAAATATATAAAACAGAAAAAATATTTTTAAAATTTAAAAAGAGCCAGGTGCAGTGGCATATGCCTGTAGTCGCAGCTGCTCAGGGGGCTGAAGTAGGAGAATCGCTTGAGCCCAGGAGTTCGAGGCTGCAGTGAGCTATGATTGCCCCTGTCAATAGCCGCTGCACTCCAGCCTGGGTGACAGAGACCCTCTCTCTAAAAAGATTAAATAAATATATAAATTAAATAAACAGAAGTAGAGGGAACCCTATCTCATCCAGCCATCCTAGTGTAAACATGGAAACATCTGCAGCCTACGAGGACAAGTGGGTTGACCAAGGAAGGTCACAACACATCCGCAACTGTGAGGACTAAGCCTAGGTGGCTTTACTGCTCCAGCCACTCCCCCCAATGCCCACTGCTGGCACAAGGAAGGAACGCAGAGTTTGGAGGGCCCTGTGGGGTCCACCGTGCTCAGGGCTTTCCTGGGCTGCACTGCTCAAGGGCAGACCCTGGATGTGTATGGCGACGCCTGGTCTCCTGCCTGGCATGTACCTTGAGATACTGGATGTCTTTAGAGCAGCTCAGCTCAGGCAGGCCTGCTGCCCGCATCAGGGCAAAGAGGTGGAGGAAGAGGAGTCCGTGGCGCCGCAGGATGGTGTAGGCTCTCTCGCAGTAGCCCCGGAACCTGCAGCGGGCAGGCAGAGGTGAGGCTCCGGGACATCCAGCCACTCCCAGCCCGAGGCCAGAGGGCCCATCTGCATCCCACCGGCACTGTCCCCCTGGGCCTGCCCTTATCCTGGAAGCAAATGCACACAAAGCCCTGGTTCCTCTAACTGCCCTGTGCCCCAGCCTGCCTCCTGCTACACGACCCACGACACTTAGCCCCACGTTGCCCCATGAGGGCACAGGGTTGGGGGGCTCATGCTCCAAATCCATCAGCCATCCAGGGGTGAGGGGCAGTGCTCCCTGCCCTGCACCCTGTCCTGGGGCCCAGGCACCCTCACCTTTCAAATTTCTCACTGTTATTCGTCTTCCCCTGCTGAATCACATGCACAAAGTCATAGGTGAGGATGAAGGGGACTCGCTCACGGTTGATTCCAAACTTGGTCTTGAAATTCCCCAAAAAGTGGCCAAAATCAATGTGGAACAGCTGAGGGGAGGGAGGGGCGAAGGCAAAAAGTGTCAGAGAGGAACCAGCAGGGCTGAGGGCGCTGTGCCCGGGGCTGTGTGCCAGGGCCAGGAGACAGGCCAGCATGGCGCCACCCGCGTTGCCCCTACCTGCCCACTCTCACGGATCATGATGTTGTCACTGTGCCGATCACCGATGCCCAGCACGTACGTGGCCACGCAATACCCCGCACACGAGAGGGTGAACTCCTCGATGGCTCGATCTAGGGCCTCCCTGGGTAGGGAAGAGTGAAAACTACAGCCACACCATTTTGCAGCTCCCTCCACCACAAGGTGGAGTGTGACTTCCCCTCCCCTCAGAGCTGGCCTTGGGACTTGCTTTCATCAGCAGAACGTGGAGGAGCAATGCCGGGCATCATGGCAGACGCTGTTCCAGAGCCAAGGCCTTCCCTTGCAGATCTTATACCCGTCCCCAACCCAGACACTGCCGTGGAGGGAAGCTGAGGCTGGTCTACTAAATGAGGCGGCCACGTGCAGAGAGGCATGGCTGACAGCCAGTGCCAAGGCCCCAGGCACAAGACTGGGGCCATCTGAGACCCTCCAGGCTCAGTTAAGGCACCAGATGATGGCAGCTGCATGATGATTCCAAGCAACACCAGCAGAAAAACCACTCGGCTGAGCCCAGCTAAAGTTGCAGATTTGTGAGTCAATCGTAAATGGCTGTTTCAAGGCCCTACACTTTAGGCATGTCACCCAGCAACAGACGACAGACACTCATGAACGGAGACCCGAGACACCCCAACCCAGACACAGGCTGGTCCTCTGCTGAGCCAGGTAGTCACAGAGACTGTCAAAGGCTCTTCCCCTCCCCTTTGAGGCTAACAAACCAGGCCCTCCCATAACACAGCTCTCTGGGAAAGGAGAGGGCATCTGTCCCTGGGCCCAAATCCTACCCTGGGTTCTTAGACTTGAGCCAGTTGAGCAGGGCATCCTTGTTGAAGGCGGCTGTGGCCGCCATGTTGCTCTTGTTCAGCTGGATGTTGGCGATGGTGTCGGAGCGAAGCACCACCTCAATGAGGCCTGTGCGGTCGCCGGTGGGGAGGCAGCCGTAGGGCGTCATCCTAGGCAAGCGGTAGGGGGAATGGACAAATGCCGTGGTCAAGGGCTGTCCCTGGGGCTCCCTGACCCCCAGAAGCTCAAGACACCCAAAAAAGCCACAGGAGGCACTGCCGCTCATGTTGCTGAGAAGGAGGGGAGAGATGCTGGGCTCTGAGCAAGCTCCTTGGAGACACCAGGGCCAAAAATGCAGAGAGCGCCATGGCCAAGCTCCTAGGAGGAGAACAAGCCAGGGCACTTGGAGGAAGATGCCACTGCTTCCCAGGACGGGCAGAAAGCCAGGGACATCAGGGCAAAGAAAACAACCAGGCTGCTAAGCACCAGCAGTGGCTGCCTCTGCCTCAGCCTACTGCCCCACTGCCTCCCTCACACCCTAGTTTTAAGCCACCCCTGCTCCTTCCTCCTAGAACAGCCCTTACCCAGCTGACATGCTAACACCGGCTTTGACAGTGGCCCTGCAAAGGCACAGGCTCCGGGCCGGTGCAGACACGAGCGGGTGGCGGGGACCCCCTCACCTCAGGTCCAGCCCCTCCTGCTTCCACAGCACGTCCATGAGCTGGATCATCTGCAGGGTCAGCATGTCCTGTCGGAGGTCTGAGTGTGGCCGGCGGAAGGAAAAGCACGAGTTTTGGCGAAGGGGGGGGTGTCTCCACTTGCAGCCATGCCCATACCCCTGAGTCCCGGGACTGTCTCCTCGGCCAGCCCTCCAGGGACACCCCCAGGACCCCCAGGCCCAACAGGCTCACCATCCCCATTCTTGAAGATGATGCCCACGCAGCCATTGCCGCCCGCCTGCTCGTTGCTGTACATGATCCACAGGGGCTTCATCTTGGAGTCCATGAACGTGCACTGCTCCACGCTGCCGGGCAGAGAGCGGGCGGTCAGCGGGGCTCCGCAGCCTCCAGAGGGTGGAGGAGCCCTCGTGAGGCCGGGTTCAGGGCTCACCAGACTTCGGCCAGCAGGGTGCTGGGGTCGAGCGGGGACTGCAGGTGGGAGAGGGCCTCCAGGTAGGCCTCCTGGCGCATGCACACGTGCATCAGCTCCTTGGTCTGGGGCTTGGTGGTCTTCTGGGAGCTCACCTTGACGAAGTCGTTCAGGGCCTTCAGTTTGCTCAGTGCTTCCCCCTGGTGGGGAGATGGGAGGGTGGCAGTGAGCAGGCCCTGAGTCTTAGCAGGCAGAGCCTGACCCTGCCCACCAGGCCGAGCCTCACCTGCTTCATCAGCACCTTCATGTGGTGGGTGCTGCCCCTGCAGTAGGCCTCCAGGATGAGGCCAAAGCGCAACGCCACCGACGGCACGTGCATCTCAGAGCTGGAGGGAACAGGGAGGGCTGAGCCATGCCAGGCAGGGCCACGTGGCCCTCCCACCTGGCAGGACCTGGGAGGCCAGGACACCCTCACATTCCAGCAGCCTCAGGCCTGCTGGAAACGTGGGGTCAGCAGGCCAGAGGCCCCTCAGCCCCCGCAGCCTCCCAGGGAGATGCAGCAGGGCTGGGATTCCCAAGGAACTGGCCAGGGCGGGTCCACTACCGGAGGTGCCAGAAGAGGAAGTGGCCGATCCTGCGGTTGGCAAGAGCCCGGTCCAGCAAGAACCTGGTCAGCTCGCAGTCCAGGTAGGACTCGTACTTGAGCACCTGCACCAGCTGCAGCAGGTACTGGAACAGCTCGTCGTCCCTGCAGGGAAGGAGGGCTGCTGGGGCCTGGAGCTTCCCGGCAGGGCGGGAGGGAGGCCGGCTCCCCCAGAGCAGGCCCGCCGGGGAGGTTCAGTCCCCACTCAGCGCCCCCTTCCAGACAGTTGGGGCAAAGCTGCCTCCCAAGGTGCAGGGACCCGTCGGCCCCAGCGCCCAGCCTGGACTCACGTCAGTTTCCGCAGGGACTTGATGGCGAAGGAGCCCACGTGGCAGTCAGGAAAGCTGAAGTCCAGCAGCTCCAGGGCGCTCAGGACGGGCAGCTCGGGCCAGGAGCACAGCAGGTAGAGCATCTGGGGAGGCCCAGTGGTCAGGGTGGCGGCGGGCGGCACAGCCAGTCCGACCCCAGCTCTGCCCCAGGTGCCCCTCCCCCCACCTGGGCCACATCCTCGTGCTTGTTCCACTTGGTGACCAGCAGCAACCGCGCCAGCGCCTCCGGGAAGTGTTCCTGGACCTCGTGCCGCAGCTTCCACACCAGGTCCTTCTCGTGCTCGTACAGCTCCCCGGAGCCCCGCCGCTCCAGAATCTCCCGCAGCTGCAGCTGCTGAGGGCGCAGGCAGGGTGAGGGCCCTGGCGCCACGCTGCAGCCACCCCCGCCACTCCCCCGCCCCGGCCCCAGCTCACCTCCTCCTCGGTGACACGCCCGCACTCGCTGTGCCGCCCCAGCTCCAGGATCTGCAACAAGCAGCCGCATTCAGGGCCCCCCAGGGCCTGCGCCAGCCCTGCCAGGGACCCTGGGTGGGACACCTCCACCTCAGCACCACTGCCAGGTCAGTCTCAGTGGTGGGGACTGTGCTGTGTGCTGTAGGGCGCTTAGCAGCACAGCAGCCCAGCCTCTACCCACAGCATCCCTCCCACTAGCTGTGACAACCGAAAGTGTCATCAGACATTGCCCTGTGTCCCCTGGCAGGCAAGATGGCCCTTGGGAAGGGCCCAGATATGCATGTTGACCCAGCCTCCGGCTGTGGGTGACTCCTGGAGCAGTGGGGGGTCCGCCCACTGCCGAGCTCCAGAAGCAGGGCCAGGGAAGCTCCTCGGTAGCCCATCAGCCTCTGGCGGGGGGGCCCAGACCTCAGGAGACAGGGGCAACACTGACCTTCTCCAGGGCGGGGTAGTACACAGGGTGGGGGGCCACCTCGGGCAGGCAGATGACCAGGGCGGCGGCACTCTCCGTGTTGGGGTTGCCCCGCACAGTCCCCGTGGGGTTCAGCAGCTCCCCTTTCTCGTCTGAACACGAGGACAGATGGCATCGTATAGGAAAGGCCACCATCTCTGGGACCCCCACGTCCCCAAAGCTGCTTCCCCCGGGGCAGACCTGGGACGGAGGGCCACATGTAGAGGCAGCGTTCCCCTGTCTTGAGCTGGTCCTTGTAGTCAAACAGCATGAGGTTGGCCCAGGCGATGGGGCAATCCTGGGAAGGGACAGCGGGCAGGTCAGGGCCAGCCACTCTCACATGCTCATCTGCAGAGGGGGCCGGCCTCCAGGCCAAGCCCCCTCCCTCCCAGACCCCCCGGGGGGAGGAGAAAAGACCAGAGCCCACCTAAGGTCTCCCGCCCAGACCCCAGAAGGCCCTGCTTGGGGAGAGGGAAGATTCACTGTTTCCTCTTCCCTCCTGGAGTCCCAGGAGCGAGGCCAGCATAGTCTGCCACCTCGCGGCTCCCTTCTGCTCCAGCCCTCATCCCCAGCACGGCTTCTTGAGAAACCCCCAAACAAGCCGAACCAGCCCCAGGGGCCGGCGCAGCCCAGCAATGAGTGAGTCAGTTCGGCAGAGGGCGGTCACATCCTGGGCAGTGACTCAGCGCCCAGCCCCCGGGCACCCAGGCCAGCTGCTGACTCAGGCCTTTCTGCTTCCCGTGAGGACGCTGCCTTCGTCTCCACCCCAGGGAGCTGCCTCCACGTTCCTGCAAGGCCAGAGGCCCAGGCCAGATATTCCGAGTCGGCCTGCTGTCACTCGGGCATGGCAGGTGGCCAGACTGGGATGGATGCGGAGGCAGAGGCCCTCCTGGGCCCCTGCCTGGTCGCTGGGAGTGGGATTGCAAGTGGCCCCTGGGCTCAGGGACCAACTAGGCCCAGCGAGGGGCTGCTCTGGTTCTCTGAGGCCTGCACCCCTCCTAGCCCACCCTCAGACCTACCGCCTTCTTGGACTTCTTCTTGGTGGAACGAGCCTTCTTGGCCTTCTCGATCACGGCGTAGAGGGCAAAGCAGAGACGGGCCATGCGTGGCAGGTCGCAGACGTTGATGTCGAACTCCAGCCGCTGCTTCCACACGGGCTCGGAGCACACGCTCACCTCCGAGCTGGACACCGTCTTGCACAGCATCTCGTTGCCGTGGAAGAGCCCGGCCTGCACCACCAGCTGTGAAGGCACCCGGCACAGGGTGAGGGTGGCAGAGGCCCTGCTCCCTCCCGGGCCCCTCCCGCCCCACCTAGAAGTTCAAGTCTCCCCCTTAAATGGCCTGCTTTTCACATGGGTCTGAATCCCACTGCCCACGGGGAAGAGGGTGGCCCAGCAGAGGGAGGTCTGAGTGGGACATGTGGCCATGGGCCGAGGGGGGCACCGTGGGCTGTGCGTGGGCACCCCAGTCTCGCTTCCTCTGACTCTGGGAGACCTCGGGGCACATCCACTTTCCCACTCTGGGCCTCAGTTTCCCCATCAGCAGGAATTCCAGGGGCTCTTCTAGCTCTGACATCGTAGGGCTCCCTGTACTTCTTGGTGTCTCAGGAGCCCCATGTGGGTGAGGAAGGGTTTTTACTGCTGGCTGAACACCCCACCCCTCCAGCTCCACCTGACAGCCCCATCCCGGAAGCCCCTCTGCCCAGCCCTCCACGGCTCCTGCCAGGGGAGCGCAGACCTGCCCTGCTTGTAAAGTTACCCTAACAAAACGTGCTCCAGGCAGGAGACCCAACCTCTAGGCTCAGGTATCGTGTCCCACAGTGGGACAGCACAACCTGCATCTACAGGCTATCGAGATGAGCCCTTCGGTGTCCTGAACAGACAGCAGCCTGGCCAGCTCCCCACTGTCCCCGCAGCACAGAGGTGGGCTCAGCACCCAGGGTTGAGGCAGGTGCAGCCCTCACAGGCTGCAGACACCATCACGGTCCCAGAGCTCCTCTCCAGGCCTGGCCCCACAACCTCCCGCAAAGTCAAATACCCAGAACGCCTGGGCCCAAGTTTCTAGGAATCGGCTTCTGGGCACCAGGCTGCTCCCCTCCCCCTTCCTGTTTTGAAGCAGTCACAGGCGCCCCAGGCAGAGCGTGCTGGGTACTGCGGTCAGGAGGCTTTCCTGTGATCCCCTCTTCCTCTGCCGCCCCTCCAGCCACAGCCACTTTGTTTGTGCAAAAAAATGCCGCTTCCCATCAGCTGGGCGTCCTTACCTTCATGCGCTCATCCGCGTTCACTTTGCTGCCCTGGATCAGCTCGATGCAGAATGGCTGCTCCAGGGACCACAGGGACACCGAGGAGGGCTGAGGGGAGGGGGCAAGGCTGTTACAGGCCGAGGACAAGGCCTCTGGCCATGTAGGGGCGGAGTGAGAGGGCACCTGTCCACACACCATCCTCTACCAGAAAACCTGCTGCGCAGGTGCCCAGGGGACCCACGCCCCTGAGCCTGCATGGGAGAAGGGCAGCCACAAGCCAGGCCTGTTCCCACAGGCCCCAGCCCAGGACAGCCGTCCTGCTGGTTTCCTGAGCTCAAGCCCAACTCCCCACACTGAGGCATGGGGGCCCCAGGACCCACCAGGTGGGCGCCGCCCAGTAGGCTTTGGGTGGGACAACAGGCGGAGGCAGGTGGGGCAGGAGGCACATCTCACCTTCTTTACGGGAATGGGGGGCGGCTTGGTGCGAGGTTTCTGGCTCTGGGGGGCGGGGTTGCTCTGCTCGTCCCGCATGGCGAGGATGGAGGAGGAGTGGACCATGGTCAGGTGGGGGGTCAGCCCGCTGTGCAGGCAGCTGCAGATGTACTGGGGGGAGGGGGCACTGGGTGAGCTGCGATGGGGCGGCCCTGCCCGCGCCCATGCGACCAGTGTCCACCCCAGGCCCGGGGATCGGGAGGGTCCCCACAGGTCTTCCCTGCCCCCGCCCACCCCCTGAAGATGGAGCCCCTCCTTGTGCAGAGAGCAAGCCAGACCTGCAGTGGGGGCTCTGGCTGTGACCCCAAAGTCCAGTGCTCACTCCCACCCGGGCCCTGTGGAGGTGGTGGGGACCCAGGTGCAGAGGGCCTGCACAGGCCTCACCTGAAACTGGCAGAGCGGGTGGCTGCCGTACAGGTACTCGTGCCTGCCGTTCACCTGCAGCGCGTAGTCCTCGGGCTGCTCCACCAGGGGCTGCCGGAACACTGTGGCCTTCTTCCGAAGAGCACAGGCCATCAGCGCCAGGGGCACATCCTTGGTGGACACCTGGAAGGTGAAGCTCTCCTGGGGGGGGAGGGAGGGTCAGCCCTCTGCCCTTGAGGCCCCCCAGGGGTTCTGGGGCACAGGGGCAGGGTGGCCCATCTACCTGTGTTAGGTAGCCCCATGCCCCCAAAGGTGAGGCCCCTCTTGAGGGCAGGGTCGGGTGTTCACTGATGATGGCACATGGCCGACACCCAGGAAAGGTGTGTTCAAGGAATGAATGGACCAATAGCCAACCACCAACACCACATGGTCATTCGGCCGTGTCAAACTTGCCCGGTGGGACATTTGCCAAGCCCCTCACATGCACGGACACCTGGCAAATACCATTTGATGCTACTGGGAGCAGGGTGGGTTTGGAGGGCTCATGGATGACCAGGGAGCTTCATGGGGCAGGTGTCTCCCATGGACACGGCAGCCCGGATGCAGCAGGCCACAGGCTCACCTCACTGCCCTCGAACTTGACGTTGACCAGGAAAGCCCGGCTGGGGAGCCGCAGGGTGCCGGGCCCCCAGCCCCGCGCCGAGGGCTCCAGCTGCAGGGGGAAGCTGTACTGCAGCCAGGCCTCCCAGCCCAGCTGCTGCCGGCGGGCGGCCGCCTCCTCGCAGAACTGGCGCATCTTGGTGCGAAAGTCGTTCACCTCTGAGTCTCGCAGGGAGTCGAACTCGTGGAGGCCTGTGAGGCGGGCAGGGGCCAAGTCAGCGTGGGGGGGACACGGAGGGTGAGTCCCAGGTCACCGCCCACCCGGCAGGGGTACCTTTGCCAATCAGGAGGCTGATCTGCGAGTTGATGAGCTTCTTCACGCGGTCGCCCTCGCGGGCCACCAGGCGCAGGACAGGCAGGAAGGGCTGCACGTCACACAGCCGCCGCTGCTCGTCCTCCAGCTCCTGCTGCTCCGCCGTCTGGTTGACGCAGGTGAACACGTAGGCCTCGGGGCCGCTGAGCATGTGGAAGAGCGGCTCATACTGGGCGCGGTGCCACAGCAGCTGAGGGGACAGTCACTATTTAGACCCTCTGGCCCAGGCTGCGGGCCGGTGGACGGCTGGCCTCTAGCCAGCGGGTCTCACCCACATCACCCTCCCAGAGGGCAAGGGCAGACCCACCACGTGTGCCCCCTGCAGACACTCGGGTGCTGACCACGTGGGTGGACAGGCTTCTCTGTCACCCTTCTGTGGAGGGCGCCGGGGACACACTGAAATCTGGGGCTGGTGGCATGTCCCACAGGCTGCCCTCCAGAGCGCAGGGACCACCTTGGGTTACCCCAAGGAATGGCTGGACATAACCTTCAAGCACCCCCTCAGCTAACTGGTTTGGTGTTCCTCATCCTGAATTTTAAATGTTGGCAAGAACTGTCTGTGGAGCACATTCAGCGGAGTGTCAGCGTGTGCTTGGGGCAAGGGGCCCCAGCCCTCCCACCGCAACAAGAAGTAGGAAGGTGTTCACCACTGAGTCACAGAGAGGACGGGAAGGAGAGGAGGGCTCAGTGTTGCTACCACGGGCAATGGCTATGGCTAGTTATGATCTGTCAAGCAGGAGGATGACACAGAGCTATGACAGAGTCTCGAGAGACCTCTGGGAGTGGGCATGGAGGACACCAAAGTTTATCACTAAGTCAGGGAATCCTCAAGTTGCAGAATAGCAGATGCAATTCAAGCCCATTTCAATAGAAAAAACCGTAAGAAACATTTCAGTTAACATAGATCAGGACTTGGCAAGCTACAGTTCACAGGCCAAATACAGCAGCTGGCGTCACGAAGCCACGCCCATTCATTTACATATCACCAACATTTGCATATCACCTGCTGCTTTTGCCCTAAGGTAGCCATGGGGGCAGTGGCAGAGTTGGATCATTGCAGCAGGTGACATGGGGCCAGCCAGTAAAGGGGAAAAGATTTACTATCTGGCCCCTGCTATAAATAAAAATATGAAGAAATTGAAACCAAATTGAGGTGTGAGGTGAAACTTCACAGACAGACATGTTTCACGCTTCTCTGCAGCATTTGAATTTTAATAACATGCATGCGCTGCACAGCTCTGAGTGGAAAAATAAGACTGATTTAAAACGATACCTACGTGAAGTTAATAACATGAACAAGATGTTGTAATGTTAACTCAGAAAAAAGATATGAAAGTTCACAATCAGAATTATCACAAAAAACAACACTATATAGAGGGGAGAAACAGGAAACAGCCAAAGTATTAACTACGGTTATTGCATATGGCTGGACCAAAGGTAATTATTTCCTGTCTGCTTTTTCTTCTTTTCCTAAACTTTACTGTGTCTATATTAGTTTTGTGATGGAAAGAAAAACTTAATTTTTAAAGAAATCTCCTAGGAAGAAAAGAAAAGTTAAAAAACTTCAAGGATGGTCTATTACTTCCCTCCTTTTTTTTTTCTACTCCCAATAATAGTTTATAACATATCTGAGATAAGGTCTCACCCTCGGTCAGCCCAAGGCATGACCCATTAAATCCCACACTTTGTAAGCGGCACAAGCCTCTGAAGAATCACAAGACAATATCTACCAAATATATACCATCCAGATATCTAACCCTTTGCCTCAGTAATCCATCCTGGGACGTATTCAACAAAACCAAAAGCTCTTTCCAAAGGTGATGGTCCCTATGGCAACAGCTCTAAACATGAAGACCTGTAAAACTCCTAAGTGGCCAGGGATGAAGTGTGGTTTCAACAATGATGGCACAATCACGGCTAGAACAAAAGCCCACCACTGGAAGCAGCCCCTCGAAGCTTTCGCTGTAATCTACTCTAGTAATCAATAACCAAGTAACCCAGGAAAAGAAAACGTCAACTGTTAAAGGGGGAAGCTGAAGCCGGAATGACACACGGACTTTAACCACAAGTTCTTAAATGATTCTTGGACGTTATTCATATCTTTTAAAATTCACATCTGAGGATCCCAAGGCTGAGAAACAATGTGTCTGTCTGTCTGTCTCTTTGAGCTCCAAGGTCTGAGGAGCAGGCTGAAGACGGAGGCTTTACCTGCTTGATGGTGCTGAGGTTGGCATTGCAGGACACGGGGAAGTTCAAGTAGACCCCTGTGGGCAGCAGGAAGTCAACCACCACGCTCTGGTTCTCCTCCTTGGTCCAGAACTCCATGGGGCAGTCAACCCCAGGGGGCATTCTGCTCTGTCACTCCTCAGAGGCCAGCTGTCCTGAGAAGGGAGCAAAGGCAAAGTGAGTACCCTCAGCCGTGCGGTGAGTCCTTCGGAAAGCACTCTGTTGGGGTTTTAAACAGCAGGCGGCTCAGGACCTAGACGGGCTGGTGGACGCGCCAAGCTCACGCCCTCAGGGCCTCGTCCTGCCCCCGGTGGCCTGTGCCTCCTACCAGCCCCGGCCACCACCTCTGCTGAGCTGCCTCTCATCCCAGGTGCGACCCTCACAGACACCGACAGACCCAGGTCAAGTCGCGTGTCCTGGGAACATACACATCCGGGAGGCCCGTCACGGCCACCGCTGGCACAGATGGGAGATGGCAGGATCACTGGTCAGACACCCGGGACTTGAGACACACCAAAGGCTGCGGTTCTTTGAAACATTCTAACCAGGAACCAAAAGGTGTAAAAGTGGCTTTGGCCACCTAACAATTTGTTGAAATATTTCAATCATACCAAACCCCACCCATCAGTCATAATCCCCCTGCCAGCCCCCACCAGTGACAAAATGTTGCAGACACAATTAAGGGTCCTGGATATCCCACCCCGTCTAGGTCCCCTCCCCCCTTCCCCACTCCAGGTCACTCCCACTGGAATCTGGTGGTTATGTTGTAATTTCCAGGCACATTTTTATACATTATTATACTAACATGTGTCCACAAACAATTCCTCATATATCTGCATGCTCTTAAACTTCATGGTGAAGAGTGAGTTTTCTGCAACTTGCTTTGGCCACTCAACACGACATCGTTTAGGTTTACACAGGCAGATACATGTAGCTCTAGCCCATTCAGTTTAACTCTAAGAAACCACAATTTATTTACCCTGTCTCTTGTTGAGGAAGTGAAGGTTTGTTTCTACTTTTCTTGGTTATTACAAACAATGCTACAATGTATAAACTTGTACACATCTCAAGGTCACGTGAGAGTGTGGATGAACGTTGTCCCAGAGAAATACGTGAGCCACATATGCAATGTCCAAGTTACCAGTAGCCACTTTAAAAAGAGTGAGAAGACACAGGTAAAACGAAGTATTGTCATATATTTTATTTAACGCAGTACATCCAAAAGATGGTCATTTCAATCTATAATCAACAGAAAAATTAATCATGAACTACTTTACGTTCTTTTTTCAGTACTGAGTCTTTGAAATCTGGTGTGTATTTTACATTTGGAACGTGTTGCATTTCATTTCTAGATTTTCATCAGAAATACTTGATCTGCAAGTAAATTTCATATAATCTATAGGGGAAAATGAGGTTCACAGATGCAGCTTGTCCTAAACACACTTAAAACTTTTCCAATAAATGAATCATGCATCAAGTTTTTAATTTAAATTAAATTGTTTTAAAATTCCATTCTTCATGCTACCCACATTTCAAGTGCCCAAGAGTTACATGTGGTGTAACCCATGACAGCTGTGACCACACCATTAACTTCAATAAGTATCACTAAATCGTCCTCAGAGTGGTGGTGCTCGTTACCAACGGCACCACCAGCGCTTGGTACTGTCAAATCTACTCATTTTTGCCCATCCCATGGGAACGAAACGGCCCCTGTTTTAATTTGCATTTCCCTGATTATTCATAAAACTGTTATCTTCTGCAAATAGCCTCCTTATCGTAACTTTTGCCCATTTCCCTGTGGGGTTACTTTTCTTTTTCTTATCGGTTTGTAGAATTCCTTCCTTCCTTCTTCCCTTCCTTCCCTTCCCTTCCTTCCGTCCTTTCCTTCCTTCCCTTCCCTTCCCTTTCCTTCCTTCCTTCCTCCCTCCCTCCTTCCTTTTTTTTTCCTCCCTCTGTTGCCCAGGCTAGAGCACAGTGGTGCAATCATAGTTCACTGCAGCCTCTAAGTCCTGGGCTCAAGCGATCTTTCTGCCTCAGCCTCCTGGGTAGCTGGGAATACAGGCATGTGCCACCACGCCTGGCTGATTTTTTGTAGAGACGGGGGTCTCACTATGTTGCCCAGGCTAGTCTTGAACTCCTGGCCTCAAGTGATCCTCCTGTCTCAGCCTCCTAAAGTGCTGGGATTACAGGTGTGAGCCACCGTGCTTGGCCTAGCCTTTCTTTATATAGTCTAGGTTCCATTTGATCAAATGAGTTGGAAATGTCTTCTGAGTCATCCTTTCACCTTGTTTATACTGTCTTTTTGGTGAGTAGAAGTTTTTAATGTTGATGCAGTCAAATTAATCAATCTTCCTTTATGTTTTATGATTTTTATTCCTTAAAAAAATACTCCCCTACCTACCCAAAGGCACATTCTCCTAGATTTAAATGACTTTTTAAAAACAGTTGAAAGGAAACGTTTGGTTTAAGGGAGACATTCTTCGGGTGGCAGTGCCAGTTGGGCTGGGCCTCGCCCTCGGCTGGCCGCAGAAGCTGCTCTGGTCGGCGGGAGCCGTGCCTGCCCTGCACTGCCACCCTGCCACTGTCGGGATCCACCTCCTCTGCATGGAAAAGCACATCCTGCTTTGGGTTCCTCTCGCTGAAAATGACCAGCCCAATGCCTTCCTTTTTGACTCAAAACTTGGGGGGCGGGGGCAGTCAGGAATCCTGGGGATCCACTGCCGACGCTAAGTGTGCTCTGGCCAAGCTCGGGCAGTCAGGGGCACCTCTGGCCACTTGGGCTGGTGAGGCCACGATGACTGCATGAGGCCCGAGTCTCCCAGGGACGCTGACCGAAGGCCTGGGTTCCGAGAGAGATACACCCCTCACTCTCCTGCCTTTACGATCTGGACGTGACGTCTTCAACCAACCACACTCACCCGTCCGGGATGCTGGGAAGCACTTTCGCTCAGGGGAAGACTCGGCATGGTGTGCACAGGATGTCACCAAATGCCGAGACAGTCACCCATGAGACAGCACAGGGGGAAGGGGCTGCTCCTTCCCTCTCTCTGGGCCCAGGACCTAGAGCACAGCCGCCAAGTCCCACGGTCTCCCCGGGGAAGCCCGGACGCATCACCCTCCTGTACGTACGGGACGGAGACATCGGCTAATCCAGGGACTTTACAACTGCCCCGAGAATGCAAATCGGTACGACCACGGTGCAAAACTGTCTGGCAGGATCTACTAGAGCAGAACACACCGATGCCCTGGGACCCAGCAATTTCTCTCCCAGGTACAGGCCCCACAGAAACGCGAGTACACGTGTGCAGACAGACGCACATTGGAGGGTCCCCGGTGTCGCTACTCACGACAGTTCCCAACTGGAAACTTCCCAGATGCACACCAGCAGTGGAGTGGAAACATAACTGCATCTTCTGCCCGTGGGATGTCACACAGCAGCGAGAACGGGCGATCCACGAGCACACGCAACATAAACACGCCTCACACGCGCAGAGCTCAGCGAGGGAAGCCGGGCACAAAAACCATGAACTCGTGATTCCAACTATATAAAGAAACACACACAGGCAGCACTAATCATCTATGTTGGCAGAAGAGATGGGGTTACCCCAGGGTGGGGGGTGGCAGTGATTAGAGAGGGAATGGGGGGCTTCTGGGCGCTATTAACTTTTTTACCTGGGAGCCGTGGACTTTTCACAGACTCAACACACCCTCAGTTGTCCAAGTGGCTCTGATGGGCTGGCTTCACTTCATTCCACTCTTGGCCACTGGGAGAGCCTGAGACCCAGGCCCAGCCAATCAGAGGCCTGAATTTCCCCAGGTAGGGGAACAGGACTGGAGGTGGGACTGGGACTAAGGCCCAGCCGGTCACCGTATGTCATCTCCCTGGCTGCCGTGATTTCTGTACAGCCATGTGAATATCAGACTGGTGGATTGTGACATCTAAACTTCTTTGGGGACTTCTTCCTGGGGTAGCAGAAAAGACAGACTACCTACCCGGAGATGCTAGTGACCACGCGCCGTCAGTAGGGGCAGAGCTTGAGAAAAGACCAACACGGAGGAAGCAGAGCTCAAAGTGGTGGGGGTAAGCCCAGGTCCTGAGGATGCCTCTGATTCCCTGGATCCAGCCATGCCTGAAGCTAGTCCTATCCCTGGACTTTTTAGTTTTATCAGCCAATAAATCCCCGCTGCCTTTTTTTTTTTTTAACTTATAGCAGTTTGAGTTGGGTTTTCTGTCACTTACAGCTGAACATATCTATTTCCATAAATGCAGCTGCATGTTCCATTTTTAGAAGCTTCTAGAGTTTAGAAAGTTCTTTCCTTGGAAGTCAGCCTGCCTCTAAGAGCCAGCTCCTGTCCTTCATGCTGCTCTCAAGAGGCAGGCAGATCAGTCCCCCTGATCACTCCTGCCCTGGACGGCGGCCCCTCCTCTTCGGGGCCAGGCACCCCCAGGATCTCACCGTTCCCTCTACGACACACTTTTAGATGCTTTTGCCAAAATCTGGGACTCCAAGCCAACAAGATGCCCCAGACAGGGTTTTGGTGACTCCATCACTGAGCCTGTCAGCTGCCAACCTTCCAGGTGTCTTTCACAGTAGGCCAGTTTCTCCCTGCCTATACAGGAACATTAATTTTGAGTCAAAATGCAAGAATTTGCAATTATCCTTGGTAATTTCATCTCCTGAACATAATTGGAGTCATAGATGATTGGATTTGATGTTTTGCATGAATCACTCCATCTGAGATGTATTAATTTATTCCACTAGTATTTACCGAGCCCAATTAAGTGGCAGGAATTGCACGAGGCCCTGGGAATACAGTGGAGAGTGAGACCAAGGTCCCTGCCCCGAAGGAGCTTTCACCAAGGTAGGGGAGACACCGACACACACGCACCCAGGTGAGCAGGTGGGAAGATCCCACGAGGTGCTGCGCAGGGAGGGGCAGTGCGCCGTGTGGCTGGGGAGGCGGAAGCAGTGGCTGGAATTTACGGAGACAGGGAAGTTCGAGGAAGAGAGAGATTGCCAGGGGTAAGCGGCCAGAGCCCACGTCACACATGCTGAGTCTGAGCTTACTGAACACCCACGTGAAGACAGCCAAGGGACAAGCTCCCCAGTTTGGAGCATGGAGAAAGATCTGTGTGGTCACAGAGACATGACTTGGGGCCAGCAGGCTGCAGACAGATGTGCAGCCACGGGGACAGGTGCGATGGCCGAGACACAGAGGGTAAGCCGGGGCCGGGGCCAGCCCCCAAGGAGCCGGGGCTGTATCATCCAGTGATGGGCCATGACCAATCTCTCCCCACTGAGTCATCCAGAACCGGGAGGCACGATGTCTCTGTCCACATCTAAGTCATTAATAAAATATTCAAGAAAACAGGACAAGAGCAAGCTCCATTCCTTTCACCGTCCCCCTTCCTGGCCAGCGTGATTCACAGAAACAGCTGCATGACAGCAGAGCCATCAGGCTGCGGGTCTCTGCCCTAGGACACTGCCACCCTCACAAGTTGTTCTGAGACGTTCCTGGTTAGACGCTCCCTCTCAGGCCCAAGTTTGAAGAACAGTTTCTCCAGCTGTGAACATCTGAGGGGTCTGACCTCTGAGTCCTGCCCGGCCAGCAGAGGAATTTCTCCAAAGATTTTAGTGAACGTGCCTGTGCCATCAACCATCCTCCCCGCCAGCATCAAGCAAGGCTTTGGTGGGCCCTGATTTCAGAGAGAAGAGGGAAAGCAGGGGGCTGTGACTCGGAACCACAGCCCTTCCTCCAGGTGGGGAGAGCAGTGGCAGCCCACCGAAGAGCCCCCTGGGCGGGAAGCCCTGCTGGCCCTGCTTAGGGCAGCCTCTTATGATGTTCGGGTCCTGGCCCACCAGGAAAGCCACAGGCAGCCAGGTGAAGTCTCACAATACAGCACATCAAAATCAAGAGAAATAGGCCGGGCCCCTGGCTCACACCTGTAATCCTAGCACTCTGGGAGCCCAAGGCGGGAGGATCGCTCAAGGTCAGGAGTTCAAAACCAGCCTGAGCAAGAGCGAGACCCCGTCTCTACTAAAAATAGAAAGAAATTAATTGGACAACTAAAAATATACAGGAAAAAAAAATTAGCCAGGCATGGTGGCACATGCCTGTAGTCCCAGCTACTCGGGAGGCTGAGGCAGGAGGATCGCTTGAGCCCAGGAGTTTGAGGTTGTTGTGAGCTAGGCTGATGCCACGGCACTCTAGCCTGGGCAACAGAGTGAGACTCTGTCTCAAAAAAAAAAAAAAAAAAAGAGAAAGATCCATGGTCTCAGACCTGGTAATTGGGGAACTTGAGGATTATCTTAAGGATTCAAGAGTCAAAGAAAGCTATGTACACAAAGATATGCACTGTAGAGCTGTCTGTGAAAGAGACAAGAAAGTGGCTAAGCAAATGATCATGTATTAACTTGATGGAATTGAACGCAGGCCTTAAAATGACACCTGCGCCCACCACACAGCACTGCAAACGCCCCCCCACTTTAAATGGAACTAAAAACGCACACATATTTATCACTGTGACATAGGCTTTTTGACAGAACACTTCAGAAAGCACAGAACAAATGAAATGTTGTATTATGGATGAATATGGATGTCACAATAACTTTTTAATTTCTAGGAAATTTATATAAGTACATGATTTTAAAAATCAGTTATAACTAAAATTGTTACAGCAAAAAGTAGCAGTCCTGTGACCTTCACTTACACACACATACCGGCCCCAACAAATTTCAGCTGTTTCTGAGTATTTATCTTTATATTTCTAAATAATAGAGTTATACTGATATTTTCAACTTTTAACTTCTTGCCTTAAAAAATGAGCTTGCGGCCTCCTACCTATACACACATGCAAATATCCTCTCCTCCATCCTCTGAATATAGCTATGCGATAATTTTTTGTTAAATCGGTCTTTAGTGTTTACATTATATGACTATGTAAATATTGTTCAAAGCTAAGCCACAAAGCATACTACAAATTTTTTTTTTTTTTTTTTTGAGATGGAAGCTCACTCTGTCACCTGCCTAGAGTACTGTGGGAAAAGCCCAGCTCACAGCAACCTCAAACCCCTGGGCTCAAGCAATTCTTCTGCCTCAGCCTCCTGAGTAGCTGGGACTACAGGTGCATGCCACCACACCCAGCTAATTTTTCTATTTTTAGTAGAGACGGGGTCTTGCTCTTGCTCAGGCTGGTCTTGAACTCCTGAGCTCAAGCAATCCTCCCGCCTCAGCCTCCCAGAGTGCTAGGATTACAGGCGTGAGCTACCGCGCCCGGCCAGCAC
>CAUYRT010087322.1:0-43894 GCA_963574885.1 Lepilemur ruficaudatus | reverse complement strand
AATGGTAATTCTATTTTTAGCTCTTTGAGGAATCTCCAAATTCTTTTCCACAAAGGTTGCACCAATTTGCAGTCCCACCAGCAGTGTAAGAGTGTTCCTGTCTCTCCACATCCTTGCCAACATTTGTTGTTTTGGGATTTTTTGATAGAGGCCAATCTCACTGGGGTTAGGTGATATCTCATTGTGGTTTTGATTTGCATTTCTCTAATGATTAAACTAATTTTTTAAAATATCTCCTCAGAGAATGACTTTGTTCACCACCTTATCTAGTGACTGTTATTTTCTGTCTCAATTTCTTTTTTTTTGTAACCCTTGTTACTTACTCCTAATTATCTTATTATTGGTCTGTTTAATGGTTTCTATTTCACTCTGCCTCTGTATTTTCATTCAAGTAACACATGGACCTGTGTGGTCTTTGAATCTTCACGTCTCCTTAGTCCAATCCTGGCAGTGAGTAGGCCCTAGATAAAGATGTATGGGAAGAATGAATTATTACACACATATTAATTTTTATTAATAATTAAACATTGATTAATAATTATTTATAAATAATTTATTATATGTAATAAATTAAGGCTATTGGACTACATTAACTCTAAGATCCCTTTAAGTTAAAAATTATATGATTATAAAACAGTAATTAAAAACCCTTAAGGACTAATCTCAAAGGTAACTAATTGTCTTTTTTTGTAGTTTTTCTTACAGAAAATGTGATTAACTTGATAGATTAACAGTAAAATATATTATATCATCTTAGTTTCAGTTAATTTTAATTATTATGAAAGTTGAATTTTTTTATACATTTACAAGCCAATTCCTTTTGACATATATTTTAAAATTTCTTTCCTATTAATTTTCAACTTCCTTTTTGTGCTCTAGTACTTTTATCCTCTATATAATATGATCCTAATATATGTTAAGTATTACTTATACATCACATTGTTGTAAAATGTTTAGTTTTTTTTTTAATTGTATATTACACAATGGGTCGACATTTAGGGATTTTAATTTGTATTTTAACATTATACAGGCTATGAACCTTAAAATCTTAAGTCTTAAGATCCCATAAAATCTTAAGTCCCCCAGCTGACCGAACAGACCCGCTCTTGGCCAAGAGGATACCAGAAATACCCTAAAGCTGAGTTGCTGGTCATGAGAAGGGAGATCGGACATGCCTTGCCATGCCCCCTCCCTTCTTAGAGATATTCTTTGTAAATCATTAACAGACCTAAGGCTATAAAAGACAAAGCTTAAATTACACCTACAGGTCATTAATTTACTTAACAGATCACCTGAGTCTGGGTATCTGTCTGATATGTCCAGAGGCTTGTCTTTGATTAACATACCTCGTTATCTCAACTTAAAACATTCTAATCCTTTAGACAATGCTTCATTTCTTTAACCAATTACAAATCACAGAATCTTAACCCACCTATTACCTAAAGATGTCCTGCCTTTTCAGGCCAAACCAATGTACACCCTCCATATACTGATTTATAACTTTATACGTAATTCCTATCTCCTTAGAACATGTAAAACCAAACTATAACCCAGCCAACGCAAGACCACTTGTTCAATGTTTCTTGGGTTTGGCTCTCCAGTCCATGCTTGCATGTACATATTCAGCTCAGAATAAACCTCTTTAAATTACTTTATAGAGTTTGGGTTCTTTTTTGTTGACAAGCTCACAATCTTTTATTTGATATCCTTGAAACCAAATTTCAGAAGTCAGAATTTTATCCAAATTTAGAAAGAAATATTTTTTTAACCATGCGTTATGCAATACGTCCTCCTACCCAGCATCACATAATCACAAACATTACTATTTCTAAAGTAAAAAGTGTAAATGTACACACCAGTTTCTTCAAATGAGTTTAGAGTCCCCCAAACAAACAATCACAAACATAAGGTGTACGTAGCTCTCTGAATTTTGCAATTGAGGGTAAGTAATTATGAACCTGTTACTTCATGAATTTTCAAATCATACTTTGCTTCAGATAATCCTCTTACTGATGTAAAGGGAAAATAAAAATCTTAGGACCCCGTTTGGTGGACAAGGTATGGGAGGGAGAAAGGAAGCTTGGCTGGCAAGGTGTTCTTCTTACGCAGATAAGCGTCAGATAACAGCTCTCAGGGATATATCTTTATTTAGATCTTTAAGGTTGTCAGACTGTCAGCAAACCTGTCCCAGATCAAATAGGTGGGTCCTGGCTGAATTCAACAGAGATTCTTTACAGAGGCCAATTTCTCCCCCCGCTACACTACCTAGACAGCCTTACAGCATTATTCCGATTTTCCTACAGCTATCTCAGAATATGTCAAAGAAATATATTTTGGGGTAAAATATTTATTTCCTTCAGCCTTAAAAAAAAAAAAAACACTTTAGGATATATAGTCCCTATAAAATGAGTGCATGCCAATTATAACCTTAGGACAGTAGCCTAAATAAACTCTTAAATGTCTATTACAAGTTTATCTCCATAGATGGAAACCAAGGAAGAAATATGATCACTTCTCTACCCACCCTGAGAAGATCACAGCATTGACTATTTCCTCTACCCCTTTTATTGTAAATGTTCCTCTTATAATATGTAGATTTACTTAGCACCAAATAGAACTTCACAAGAATATCATCAATTGCCTCACTGCTCACCTCTGTCACCCCTCTGTTTTTCCTGTGTACCTGCCTTTTTATTGTTTTTCTTTATTCACCTAGGATGATCTATTTAAATTAAGCTATGACTTACCTTAATATAGTGGAGATACATAACAGAAGCATTTAACTTACACAAATTCAGTTATGTGTAAATGTATTTATTTATTTATTTAATTTTTTTTTTGAGACAGAGTCTCTCTCCATCACCCTGACTAGAGAGCAGTGGCTTCATCATGGCTTACTGCAGCCTCAAACTCTTGGGCTCAAGCGATCCTCCTACCTCAGCCTCCTGAGTAACTAGGACCACAGGAGCTAGTTTTCCTATTTTTCTATTTTTCTGTTGTTAGTAGAGATAGGGTCTTGCTCTTGCTCAAGCTGGTCTCGAACTCCTGAGCTCGAGGGATCCTCCAGTCTAAGCCTCCCGGAGTGATAAGATTACAGGCATAAACCACTGTGCCTGGCCCCCTTATTTCTTTAACTGTGAAGTTCTCAACCTCTTCTAAGGAGAGCCTAGTCCAGTCCACAACAGATGTTTTGTGGGCTCTGCTTTTCCCAGGTGCAGCCTCAAAATCTTGGCTTAATAAACCTCAATTTAGTGTGACTCTTGTCTTCTGTCACTTATTACTTAAGTTGCCACTGAAAACCCTAAAAATGTTTAATATGGATATATGTGTTTCGTTAAAGTATGGTGATGGTTATATTCCTAATTAAGAGAATTCCCATGGGAATAGATGGCATATATGTATTAGATTTCTTAATTTAAAACTGTTATGAATGAGTTTCATTTAATATTTGGTGAAGACAAATGTTCTCTCATTGTCTCTGACATTGTTATATTATTTCTGAACAATTCTAGGGGTGATGATACAGAAGACATTTAGTTAAAACAACTTTTTATACAAAAGTTAAAAAGTAGATTTTTTTAACCTCTATATACCCTTGTTCTTCTAGATTTGCCTCATCATCTGGTTAACTCCTTGTTTTCCTTACCTTAACTTAAATGTAAATTTTTTTCCCTGATCTAGGATAGATAGACTAGGATAGAAAACTCCATTCTTTCGTTCATTTATTCAATAACAATTTATCATTTTTTCCTATGCCAATCATTGTTCCAATTATTGATGATACAAAAATAAACACAAGAGGGAAATTTGCTCCTTTATAAATCTTATATTGTAGAAAAGAAGGAGAAATAAATATATGAATGTATAATATTGTTAGGTAGATAGTGAGGGATTCCAGGTCTCCTAGGGACAAAAGTGGGTGCTGTTGCCTCCATCTTGGTCCTGCCCAACCCTAATTTTCTGGGGAGGAGGGAGCACCCTATGAATCTGCCAATCACAACTTGGCGTGCCAGCTGCAAAAGAATGCAGAAGACTCTCTAGCCCACAGGCCAAGCTGCATGAGTACCATAAACTCCAAAAAGTGACCTAAAACCCACATATGTAGTTAAGGCTCAGGTCATGTGACTCCTAACTGTCTAATCAAAGTGGTTCCGTGGTAACCTCTGAACCACAAGAAAGGTCCTTATCCAGGCATTATAAAATATAAGATGCAGACAATAGCCAAGCTCTCTCTTTGCCCTCCTTTTGCCTGCCCTGCTGCGACAGTGGGTCTGGTCATCATCCATGGCATATATACCATGCTCTGTAAACCTATATCTTGCTCTTGCTCTATAATCCTATCTTTCTCTCCTCAGTAAACCTCATTTTCGCGCTTGCCTAACTTTGACATGTCTGTTCATTCTTCGGCCATGAGCACACCGAGAACCGATGGTTTCAGACTCAGACCTAACAATATAATGTCAAGTAGTTATTTGTGCTCTGAGGAAAAGCAAAACAGAATAAGGGGAGGGAGAATGATGGAGGTGGGTGCTGTTACGGAATCCTCAGAGAAGGCCTCGGAGCAGGTGAATTTGATGCCTGGACATATTAAGAAACAAGGTTGAAGTGATAAGCAAGAAAGTGGTAAAAAATGATTCCTGAGAACCAACCAAAGGCCAGATCATGGGTATTATAACATATGTCTATATCCTTTTATTTCATTCTTCTATGTTTTTCAGTTGAACTCTGAAATCCTGCAAACTTAAATAAATAAATAAGCATATAAAAATATATGTTTCATATCTGCACCTGTGTTATGACATTGGTTGCCTAGTAAATGTTTGCTAAAGAAATGATTACATGCATTTCAAATAATAGCAAATAAAAGAGATGAATAATATTTTTTTCTCTTCTATTACAGAAGTAAAAATAAGAGAAACCTTTAAAAAGAAGATACAAGCAGAAAGCCTAGTAGGTAAGACACAAACATTTGTATGGGGATATTTGAGAGAGATAATATTTATGGATATTTATAAATGCTAAATTGAATAATTGCTATAGAATCTCAATATAGAAAAGAAAAAGAATGACTTATCAAACTAATAAAATGAAAGGTAGATGGAAACCAAATAGGCTCTAATAATGAAGTTATTTATTCAAATCACATCAAGATTTGTCATTTAAACAAAACATTGCAAATTGAGTTTTCTTTGAATTGAATGCAGTGAAGAGCTGGAAATTCATTTCTGTAAGTTTCAATTTTCAATGTGCCTGTAAAAAAATTGGAAACTTAGGTTAAATGAACATAAATTAGGAATCATAGAGCTCTTTAATTCCAAGGGTAATTGATTAACAGGTTCATAATGATTTTTATTTTAGAATTATCTTGGCAATGAGTGCTATCTTCTAAAAGAATAACATAATATCAGGGTACAAAAGTCAATAAATCAAATTTCCCTTATGAATGGAATATGAATCATTGTACTATTGAGAATTGCAGGCAAGAGAGAATTTCTCTTCTATGCCCTATTCTCTAGAGCAAATTATTCATATTTATATTGTTTTTTGAATGGGATATGCTACTGATTTTAAATTCAGTATCTAGGGCTCCCAGCAGAATTTCCTTAACAAACATCACAGCTGTTAGGAAATCTGTCACATGGAAGATTGTTCTACATGTTGTTTTATGAGCCTCTAATACATTGCTTCTTCTGCCTCCAGCCATTTCTGAATATGAAGCTACATATTTGGTAGACACTAATGAAACACTTTGTAGTATAGGGTATATCACATAATCTCTCCAGCTAGGCCTCAGATTTTATACTTAAATTATAGGGATTAAAGGAAATGATTTAAACTATACTTTGAAATCTAATGTTTTATCATTCCTGAAATTTGAATGTATTGATGACATTAGTAGTTATTTCAAATATTTGAAAACTCACTTAAAATATTTTTCAACTCCTAATGTATTAATAGTTCCAGTATTTTACTGAATCTGAACACAAAAAGGTAAATGGTAAAGAAAATTATTTTTCTAAATCATGTATAAAAAGTGTTGTATGTTATTATAATGCAGTTGTACATGTTTTCCAATTCATTTTACTATGTGTACATATTTTGAAACCAAGAATTTTATGTTTATCTTAGAGAACAATCTATAACAGATAATTTGGAGTAATTGTTAAAGTTTTTAAAGTCTTTTACCTTTAATCTTGTAAACAAATCAAATAAGAGGAATATGGAAAGTATTTGGTTTATGTAAAATAGCGTAAGTCCATGGTCATATGAAAAAGTCCACACTAAAGTCAGGGTTCTTTAATATCATGTCTTTAATTGTCAAACTTAAATATCCTTCTGTAATTACTTTTTTCAAAATAAAATCACACAAAGATTCTTTCTCATCTCTCTGAGAGTTATCAAATACAAGGAGCTCTAAAGTCTTACTAGCCTCTCAAAGTCTGTCAAAAACAAAAATAAAAACCAGTAGGGGAAAAAATTCTATGCTTAGGAAGGCACTATTAGAGAAAGGCTGACTGTATGTAAGGTAAGTCAAATCTTCAACCCTTTCCTTAAACAATATGAGATGAAATTGTAGGTAATGCAATGTAATGGGAAGTAGGGGAAGTGGTGATCAATTTTAAGTTTTAAAATATTTTCTTCTTCATAGTTAAGTTTGGATATGATTCATTTGTCCCCACCAAAATTCATGTTGAAATTTGATCCCCGGTGTGGCAGTGTCAGGGGTTGGGGCCTAGTGGGAGGTGTTTGGATCACTTGGGTCATGGGAGTAAATCCATCATGAATGGCTTGCTCATGGGGTAGTGAGTTCTCGCTCCGACAAGACTGGATTAGTTATGGGGGAATGAATCAGTACCTATGAGAGTGGGTTGTTACAAAGCCAGGAAGCCCCTTGCAATTTTGCTTCTCTGTGCATGCACGTGTCCACTTCAACTTTGACCTTCTCTGTCATTTTGACCGACCACGTGGCCCACATGAGAAGCCAAGCAGATGCTCATACAGTGCTTTTTGTATTATTCAGCATACGGAACCGTGAGCTAAATAAACCTCTTTTCTTTATTGTATAGATTACTGAAAGTCAGATATTTAGATATTCTGGCAACATGAAATAGACTAAAACAATAGTCAATTATATGATTAAATGACGTTGTCATTGTTTTTTGTATAAATTCAACATGTGACAAGAAAATATTTTTAAACTTCTCTATTTTATCTCATCATCCATTAACATTTAAAAAATGTCATATTAATTTGAATAAATAACTCATACATCTTCCTTCTATTTTATGAGATTGCTGATAATACTCTTTTATTAGCTATATATAACACAAAATAAACTTCTCAAAAAAAATGTCCATAGGCTGCTACTCATCAAATAAAATAGGACCTCTAAAAAATTAAGGCTAGTGGATAGTTGTGTAAACTCCATCATTTTTCCAAGTTTTCTGACAGACTCATTTTAGAATTTGGAATTAGTCCACATAATAGTAAAAGAAACACAATTCTATGCTAAAGAAATCTTTTGTTGTAGCAAATCGATAATCTTAAAAATTAAATTTATATATCCATAAAGAAACTTTTTGTTTTGTATACTACCTGTTTAGTGCACTGAGATTGTCTTTTCTACTTGGTAGTTACATATTTTTACTATACTTTAGTGATTCCTAGTGATTATTCTCAATTTATCAGATTTGAATATATTCTAGTTATCTATCACTGCGTAGAAAACTATCCCAAACTTAGTGGTTTAAAACAGCAATGCTATTTCTCACAATTTTGTTGATTTACTCATTGTTTGTGCATGTCCCTCTGGAGCTCTTTCATTCAGGTTGCTTCATTTAGCTGGACATGGGCAGTGATAGAAGTTTCAAGATGTCACCACTCACATGGTGAAGGCTTGATGCTTGCTGTCTGCTTGGGTACCTCAGTTTTCCTCAAAGTCATCTGTCATCCTCCAGTAGACTTGGCGCGGTTTCTTTGCCACCTGGTGATCTCAGAGTCCCAAAGAGTGAGACAGGAAGCTCTAGGCCTCTTAGGGGCTGGGATGTGAAACTCCCATAATGTCATTTCCATCACACTCTATTGGTCAAAGCAAGTCCCAGTGTCAGCCTAGATTATAGTGGGTAGAGAAATAGACACCATCTCTTAATGAGTGAAATGTTAACATTACAATGCAAAGGGATATGGATAAACATAATTCATTGTGGAGAATTATAATTATCTGCTCAGTTCCCAATTCAAAATAAACTCAGACTTCTCTCCAGACCTGCATTGTTTCAGTCAATGACAACATCTGTTTTAGGCTCAAACTTCTGGATCTCATTCTCTAAATCAGTTCCAGATATAGCTGAGGCCCGCTGAATATGGCTTCTAGGTATAGCTCCTTGGATATACTTCTTGTTGATCCAGTGACCTGTAAACTAAAAGGAAAAATTGTCTGATCCCCCAACTTCCCCAATATAAAATAATGAGATAGAGAAAGATAAACTGCAATAGATACACCCTTCAAAATGAGGGAGCAGAAAACTCATGATTGTCACCGTTCCATGGCAGTCCTCAAATTCTTGGGACCAGGAAATTTCCTCATTAAGTACATGATTCTGCTCCATAGATGTGGTTCCTTAATCCATTGTTCTTTGAGGCTCTTGGATCTTCCCTTTGGGCTCTCAGCTCTGAACTCTCCTTCTTATTAAGAAATGGCCCATGTTTGCAAGGTTTCCGGTTGCTTCCTTCTTATAGAAAATTGAAGGCCTCGAGTCCTCTTTTTATTTTGAACTATCTCAATCCCTTTTATTCTAAACTGGTATAATTCCCTTAAAAACTTTTAAAGTTTATAGTCCACTCTATTAAACAAATGCCTCACACACAATTCTTTTTGAGACAGATCACTTTCTACTTTGATTACAATGTCATGTTGCTAGGGAATAATACCCTTAAAATTCTTAGAATCCTCCTTTTTATCAATACAATTGAAAGGCTCTATTATCCACTGACTTAAATTACTCTGTAACATACCATTGATTTAATTTTGACCCAAAGCCCATTTTTTACTTTTAGAATGTTTTTCTGGCTGATGAGATTATCCTGTACCCACCACATTTTTCCTAAATTCTGCTAAGAAACAGAACACTTCCTTCTTTAATTCATCTCTCTTTTGCAATGCCTTATCCTTTACATCTAAAATAAACCAATTGGTACTTTAAACAGTCTGCTTGAAAACCTAATTAGCCAGATCCAATCATTCACCTATAGGTGACAGGTTAGCTAATTTTTATGTCATTATATGACACAGACCCCCATTTCCCCAGCTTCCACTAATGGCCCCTGAGTGAGCCATTACTACTCTTCCCAACATTTACCTACTGATGGCCTCAAAGCAAATGACAAATATTTTATATTTTTATATCAGAAACTACTCCTGGAATCAGTCTTTTTCACTTATATACTGCTTTGTAACAAACCAATCCAAATTAGTGGTTTCAAATAACACCAAACTTTCTATTATAAAACCACTCCTGAGATCAGGAAGATTTATCCAGGCATGGCAATTATTAATACAGTTTCTTAATTCTCCTTGGTTCCGTTGAATGAACACAGGTGGTGCTAAAATATCCATCAGAACAGAGCCCACTTGGTCATGGTGTGTAACTCTTTATAGATATTTCTAAATTATATTTGTTGGTGTTTTGTTGGGGATTTTTGTGTCTTGGTGTATGGGGGTTTTGTTTTTGGTCTATAGCTTGTTTTGTTTTGTTTTCGTATTATATTTGCCTCATTAGGTGTCAGGTTAATGCTGGCTTCCTGGCATGAGTTGGAAGGTGTGTTTTCCTCTGTATTCAGAAAGAGTTTATATAGAATTGATGCTCTTCTTTGAATGAATGTTAGTGTTCTCCAGTGAAACCATTTTATCCTGGAAATAACTTTTTCAGGAACTTTTAAATTATAAATTGAATTTCTTCAATGCCTTTATGACTATTCAGATTGGCTGAATTTTGGCAATTTGTGGTTTTCAAGGAATTGGTCCAATTCTTTTAGGTTGTTGAATTAATGAGCATAAAATTGTATTCCCTTATTATCTTTTTAATGGCTGCAAGAATCTATGGTGATTTTTTAAAAATGAACTAAATTTTACAAAAGGAAATGCACTACAAACACAAACACACACACACACACACACACACACACACACACACACACACACACATGTTCCACAAATGAAAGTTATGCTGATATGCTCAACTTTAGTTTCACACTTAGACTAAAAGTTATTTTGACATTCATCTAATTAGGTTGAAATATATAAAATAGGTTTATTCTACATATCAAAGTAGGCCATTCTCAAATATTGTGGCATTTAAAAATTTACGAACTATTATCCAAAACTTGAATGCTCACCAGGCTAGTTGTTAGTTTTGCCCATTTTTATTTACAGAAAACACACCTTAGGAGTTAATAAAACACTCTCAATACCATCTCCCACACTTCCTCCTGCTTTATTATTCTGTGGATTTCATTTCACTGAAACATTTCAGGAAAAAAAATGGTCTTTGGGAACAATGACTTATGTGTTTCACAAAGCATTTCTTATAAAAGACTAGTTGGCCAATTTTCATACAGTAGAGATACTAGGCCTCTGAGTCAAATAGCAGAGATGGATAGAGTTATGAAGTCTATTTTATTTTTATTCATAGGAGATGAAATTACTAGAGTTCCCTCTTAGGTTCTATATGCTCCTATAAATATATATGTTCTATGTGGCAGAACTCACTTAAGACATGTATTTATCTTTACATTTTCTTTACCAAGTAAAGTAGTGGTTCTCAACTGAAGAAGAATAAGTTGTCTCCTCCCATGCTGTCCCACCCTTCCCACTCCCAGGTCATTTTTCACTTTTGGTTGTCACACCTTGGGGGGGTGCTACTGCCATCTAGTGGGTAAAGGCCAGGGATGCTGCTAAACCTCTTAAAATGCACAGGACTACGCCCCCAAAGAAAGAAAGATCCAGCCCAAAATGTCAATCGTGCCAAGGTTTAGATACACTGTACTAAAGCAATAAGTTGTCTAAAATAAATATTTCTTAAATCAATAAATGTGTCAAAGATGTAATATTAATGAATTCAAATGTTTCAACAAATAATTCAATAAATGCCTCCTTCGTGGAGTGTAGATTATGGAATATATTCTTAAAAATGGTCATAATCAGAAAAGCAGCAATTAATGGACATTTATTGAGTATTCACTCTATGTAACACACACATAATTAGATGTTATATACTCTGTGGGCTTTAAACATCAAATGTGTTTTTTACTCTTTTGTAGATGAGTATTTTCACCAAATTTCTATTAGTTTTCATATGTTTTTTGGAGCATTTTGCACATTACTACTGTATTGTATTCAGTAAACTCTTTCAAAATAAAGGTTTTTTTATAAAGATTTTCAATTAACAATGAGAAAGACTAATATTTATTTATTTTCCTCCTAAATAATATAAAACTTACCATCATAAATTAGAACTATCTAACCAGATTAAATAAGTTAGATAATATGAGTCTTCAGGTTATACTTAAATCCTTTTTCTAAAATTCTGTATTCAAAACCATAAGCCAGATATGTTCCATATGGTGTTCACACATACCAACTGAACAAAATTAATCTCATGGTAACTTTATACAAATTTGGAAAAAATATAAATGGTTTCAGAGTAGAATGTTATCTTAAATTTCTTTTATTTCAAATTCTTGTTTACATTTATTTATTCATGAAATATTTTGATCTTTCACTAAAAAATCTTCTTGTGAAGGAATCTACATTCTAAGGGAGTGAATGTATTTAAAATGCTAAACTTTAACATCGTATGTGAAAGTAGCTACAGATATAAGTGTAACTGGTAAATACTAATGACAGAACATCATCACAACAGGTTGGTGCAATCGGCCAAAACTTCCTTTACTTAAATAGTGCCAGGAGAGTATGATATTGAGTAAGACCTCAATGAAGGTTAATTAAACTGGAAGAAGTGGTATTTTAGCCAGGCTCTTCATGAAGACTAGGTTTTACTGAATGGCTATGAGTATAGCTATTCCAGGTTCAAACACTGAATGAGGATATGCAAAAAGAATTATAAATCGAAAGCAAAGTTAAGAGGCTATAAATTGATTATTTTTGTTGGGCATTGTCATAGTACATTTGTGCTGCTATGACAAAGTGCCTGAGAATGGGTATTTATAAAAGACAAAAATTTATTTCTGTAGGCTGGGAAGTCCAAGATCAAGGCACCAGCATTCAATGTCTGATGAAGGCCTTCTTTCTGTGCCCTCACATCACAAAAGAGAGCAAACTGACTCCCTCATGCCCTTTTATGAGGGCTCTAATTCCAGCCATGAGGGGTCCGCTTTCATGACTCAATCACCTCTTAAAGTCCACCTCTTCATACTATCACACTGGGTGATTAAGTTTCAACAAATGAACTTTGGTGGACATTTTCAGACCATAGCAGGCATTAAGGTCATATAGTAAGAGAAAAAATTGGAAAGACAATTAGAAACAAAATTATAAAGTGCATCAAACACCTCGAAGGTAATACACAGCATAGCTGTTGCAGGAAATGAAGACAAGATCAATGATTTTAAAGAAAGACTACTCTGTCAGTAGTGGGAATGATGAGTTGGTGTTGATGGGGTAAAAGTCAGAAAAGTGAATTAAGCAGTTACTTTCATCATTTAGATTTGAGATGATAAAAGCGTAATCTAGGATAGTAGTAAGAAGTTGATTATGAAAGGATAGATAGACATAACGAATAGAAATTTACCTCATCTTGTGAATAAATGAAATGTAGACATGGAGTGAAGAGAAGCCATCAAAGTAGTTTCAAGGTAGGATAACTGCAATACTATTGGTAAAAGCAGGCATAGCATAGTCAGGAGAAACATGGTTTTCTGTAATGTTGGTAGATGAGTTAAAACTTGAAGTAGTTAGCCCAGAGAAGCTTAAGCATGATTTTATATTTCTGCCCAAAGCTATTAGGACTAATACAATGGGGTAGGACTAGTGCATTGTTAATATGAGTGATTCTTTTTGGGGGGAGGATTAAAGTACTCATTAAAACCATAAAGTGACATTATCCATTTAAGTAGATATCAAATGTATAAATAAAGTACAGTCATTTTTTCTTTTTTATCAAAACAATGTATGCATCTCATCTAAAAATTTAAATATTATAATTAACAATGAAAAGCCATATTCCCATGCTCAAGTCTTCTCCTCTCTCCAGTCTTACATCACAAAAGCCAAAATATTTAAAGACTTCTGATTTTAGATCTTTTGGTAACCGATACATCTCTGAATCATGTGGTGATGTTGCACTTTAATTGATTGAAACAATATCTATTGACAATCCTGCTATGATGGATGAGAATCTAATTCATCTAGATAAACCTCCATCATCCTTCCCTGTTACGGTATAGTTACATCAATATTCTCAGCTCCTCCACATATTAATACTGCACACCATTCATTATGCTACAGTATACTACAACATTCATTTATTTTTCCATCAACAATAGTGTATTCTAGTTGACTCCCTGTTCTCCAAAATGCAAACATTACTGAAGGTTATGTTTCTGCCCTTGTCCTGTGAGTAAGAGACTTCTAATACTCACCAGCACCCATGTTTTCACTTCTTTTTTATGCACACATTTTGATCACATTCTTCCAGCCTCTCTTGAAGTTAGGTGTTGCCATGTGACTATCTTAGTTTTGGACAGTGAAAGGTGGCCACGTAGGGGGATTCTCTGTTCTTTCTGGTTCATAAAATCCTTCTATACATGTTTCATCATTCACAGGCTGAACAGAGAGAAATCTGAGTGTAGAGCCACAAGAAAGCGGGAGTCTGGATCTCAGAATAATTCAGTGGGGCACATTCCTCTACCAAACTGTGACATAAGGAAGAAATTAATGTTTATTTTGTTTAAATATCAAGATTGGTGATGATTGTTACAGCACTTAGCCTACCCTGACCAATTTAGATATTGCAACTTAAAGCTCAATACTATCTAACAAAAGCATTTGGTGTCAGATGGAAAGAAAGGGTCAAAGGAAACTGGTGTATCAGGCTAGTTAGCCAAATGTTTGGTAATGTGATAGCCCATAATAACTTGGAAGATAGATCATATATTTACTTGCTCCAGTGGAAGTGATTGGTAAGAGCCGTAATAATAATGTATGTTGGTTATGGCTAGCCCACTTTAGTAATCTATCATCAGTAAGAAATAAACTCAGGAACAGGATTGGCTGGCTTACAAATAAAAATCAAATAAAGTAGAGGGTGTTGAGACCGTTAGGGCCCTAAAGGATTTGAAAAGCTGTTTCTAAATCTCACGAGTAGAAAATAGCAGTTAAAATTGCATTTGAGCAGCAAAATCTATCACAACTAAGTGTTGCGGCAAAGATCAGATGAAGAGAGTGGCCTCTCCACCTAAGCCTGCTGATCTCGCTGTGGACTTGGTTAAGTTAAGAGAGATTCTTGGAGGTGTGAAAGCAAAGACATAAATCAGCCTTGAGAATGTGTAGAAGCGGATGTTAAGTGTGGTTACTGACATGTGGAACTAGACTGAAAGCTCTACATTAGAACCTAATATGATATTACTTTTGAAGGGAATTCATATCCAAAGATACCATAAACCTGGGTTTAAAATAAAAAAGCCTTTATATTGTCGTGTCTGTTAGGAATTGAATTGTGTCCTTTCAAGACTCATATGTCCTGACCCTCTTTACCTCCAAATATGACCTTATTTGGAAATAGGGTCATTGCAGACATAATGAGTAAAGATGAGGCCGTACTAGAGTAGAATGGACTCCTAATCCAATATGACGTGTTTACTTATAAAAAGAACATTTGGCAGAGATCTACAAGCCAAGAAACACCAAAGATTGCCAGTAAAACACTAGAAGCTAGGGATAGGCATTGAAAAGATTCTCCCTCACTACCCAAGAAGGAACCAACCCTGTGGAACACGTTAAGCTGAGACTTCTAGCTTCCAGAATTATACGAAAATAAATTTCTGTTGTTTAACCCACCTTGGTTGCAATACATTGTTGCAGCAACCTTAGCCAACTAATACAATGACTTAAAAAACAACAACCTTTCAATTCCTCTTTTATCAAAATTTCATCAAGGTGTTGCAGTTAGTGCAAGCTTCCATGACTCCTGCTTGAAGTTACCGAATTATCATGAACAAGTAACAATTGTTATTTGTCATCTTTCCTCTTATGACAGCAAATTTTTATTATTGTTATTCCTATCATTGCCTGATTTTTTTTAATGGTGAAACCGGTATTTATCTTTTTAGTTCACAGGTTGCCAAGGGATTATATTATGACCTGATATCCATCATCAAAAAGTCTTGGATATTTTGCTAAATGCAGTGATTTTAATGGGACTTTGAATTCTCTCCCTTGAGGAAAGATGAATGTGTTTTATGTGTAGGAAAGTGTGAACTCAATTTTGGTGAACAGAGGAGTAGATTTTTTCCAAGACTGCTTCTGTTTTTCAATATTCTTATTTTCTATTCTTCCTAGGCACCATGAAATTGTATTTTTCAGCTTCACTTACAATTAGGAACAGCCTTGTGACTGAATTCAGTATAGTGAAATGCTAACGGAAGTGATATGGGCCACTCCCAGATCTGGCCCTTACAAACCTTCTTTGCTTGGTTCTACTTCTCTTTCTCCATCTACATGTGAATGGAGGAAGATTCTGAGGAGGACTGGTTTGCCTGAGCAAATCAAGATAGTCGTTCCTTATCCTGAGGATGCTGAGCAGTATGTGTAGCCAAAATGAGGAAATAGACAAGTGCTATGAATGACTATAGAAAGCAGGGCTTTTAGCCAACTCACATTAGGTTGTGTTTTGAGGAAAAATGAACTTTCATTCTGTGAAGAATCTAAAATTTGGGAGTTGTTTTTAACAAATTATATACCCTAATATGTTCCATATCTCCTTCTCTTTATGCCCATCTTTTTCTACCTTTCAATGTGCTAGCTCTTCTTTTGCTTTTCTGTCATAACTGACATTACTATTAGGATTCCATAGTTATCTTTATTCTTTATAATTATTAATATTATTTAAGTTTATTGTGAAAGTAGAAAACTGTTTAGATTGGGTTCACAGGAGGAAGCTAAAATAGAGATGTTCTATGTATATTAAGCCTGAATAAATGTAATGGAGAGAATTTAAGTACTTACATTGTTGGAAAGACTGAGGAGAAGGATTGTGCATGAGCTACTTGTAATGACTCCTAAAATTCAGAACTGGTCCACTACTGGAGTACTACCAACCCCATCATATTAAGTGGAGCTAGCACTCCACAGGCTATTGCAGGTGAAGATGAAGAATGGACATCCAAAGCCGTGGCCCAAATGTTAGGAAATTAGATCAAGAGGTCGCTGCTACCAAAACTTAAAATACAGGGAGCATGGGAGAAAAAAAAATCCATCACAAGTAAGCTACTATCTTGCTAGCCTTTCTAAGGTAATGCTAGCAACAAAAAATAAACTTTTATATCTAAGAATATGGCACAGTACAGGTTATTACAAGTATTCTTTCTTGTTCCTATAAAGAGTGAGCAGCTCTTCCCAAAGGGTCATTTAGGGACCAAGTCTCCTTTCATCTTGCATCCCCCGCCTTGTACACATGTTTTCTAGTGAGGGGGACAATACATTTAATACCAGTTTTACTGGGGTTTTTTTGTTTGTTTGTTTTGCAGGTGGCATGCTATTTCTATGTATAAATATTTATAATCTTTTCTTGAATGTTGGGGTAACAAATAACCAATTTTTGTCCTAGTTCCAGATCTTCTTTTTCTTTTTTATGTTAGGAATTTAGTTGACTTTTGATTAGGACACATTGATCTTTATTCAGCCTTAGAACTTATATCTTAATTATTTTTTGCAAACCCTGATAAGGCTGCATAAAACATAGCAAAAGTGGTAGATGGAAATGATGATTGATTGATGATTAAGGGTTAATAAAGGGCAAGGCAACTATTCAGGGAGAGTGCACCACTGGCTTCAAAGGAAATGCAGTTGAGGGCTCCACAGATAAGGGCAGAACTGCAAAGATCCCACAAAAGCAAATGAGGAGAGAAATCTCTGTAGGACCAAAGAATACATGACTGGCTTAGACTGTAAGCATCAAGTACCAATCTTCAGCCACCATGCCCTCTCCTTTCCCTGCTCTGGCTCTTCCCAGAAAAGGTCAGAAATTTTGGTAAGCAAGCTGAGCTAGGAGAAATAAAAGTACCAGAATGGGGAAAAAATATAACCAAAGTCCTTTATTTAGCTCATCAGAATTTTCAAGGGGGGTGATAACATATTAATTACTAAACAGGAACATTAAGTACCTGAGAGTAGATAGGAATTGGCCTCAATTAGAGAAGTATAAACTCATTAACTAGATTTGAAAAGGCTGGGAACCAAAAATCAAATCCCTTTATAATAGCATTCCACAAGTCTTTCTTTTCCTATGAAATGGTTTTAAAAAATGCATAAATATTGTGTTAGAGAAACTATATATATTGGTCTCTGGCCAGATTATCAAATGAAATTTTAAAGACCTGGTGTGTGCAGTTGTAAAGAGAAATAAGCAGAGATTATATTTGTTCAAATGATCCCTGTTTCATTACAAATAGACCATGAAAAACTATAGAAGGATTCAGTATATAATTGAACAAGGAATTTCTTAAAATCTCACTGTTTCATTTGGAAAAGATGAAAAATGTGAATGAACTGAATTATAATGTCAGTAAAATCATTTATAGCCAGTTTTATAATGGTACACAGAAGGTTTTGAGCAATGAATTAACAGCAATGTGGAGAGAAAATATCAACTGAATGACATAGAGCTCTGCCTTTACTCATATACTTCTGACCATTTCTGAGACATGGATGACCTATACTTGGCAGGACCATCAAATGGTAAAAATAGCACAGTTTTGAATAACGTGGATAGTACATTCGATCTAAATTTTTCTCAAATTAGCAGGGATACCATTTTATAAGAGTATATAATTTGTTTAGAAGAAAAACGAAGTTCTACATTTGGGTTTAAACATTTTCTTTCGTAAGAGTAGCTTAGAATATCTTAAATTAGTCATAATAATAAAAATAACATAGTTAATTTGTGCTTGCTATATGAACAGCTTTTAGTTAAACATTTTCATATCTTATCATATTTAGTCCTCACAACAATGCTATTTAACAGATGTTATGTTTACTCTCATTTTTGGAATGTTATAAAACTGAGGCTTATAGAAGAAAAACTAACAAGTCCAAATTACAGCCAATCTCACTGTGGAAACAGTATTTTGGTGCTTAGTGGCCTGAAAGTTCAAGTCACCAACTTTACCTGTTTCTCCAACTCAGCCTAGGACTCATGGTAGGTGGCTTCTTGCATGAGAAGTGCTAGATTCACACAATTGTGAGTTTGCTTCTCCTCTTCATCAAGCCGGAGCCTTTCCTTATTGGTTACAGAGCAATAGAAGCTAGCTTTCCCTGCTGTAATGATGACACTGAGTACAGCATTAGAAAAGCTTTCATTACTGTAAGCTTCATTACTCAGAGTATATCTGTGCTAGCCCATGTAGTTTCTATTCTCTATTAAAAGGGATACTATTTACATGGTTTTAGGTTGAGTGTGGAAGAAAGAACAAGGTGACAGAATAAGCAGGTGTAAGGCAGGAAAGTGTTTCTTTGGGTTATTCTAATCCCCACCTTCTCTGTCTTCCACTGCATGTTCAAAGGGCATCGTCAGCTCTGTCACTTTTAACTTGGTCTTTCATTTTGCATTGAGCATTTTGTAGTTAATGATGAGAAACTGTAGGGGATAAACATTTAGCTTAATTTTACTATCTCATTTTAAGTCCCAAGGAGATATAATACAGATTATGAATGAGGGAATGAAATATGAAAGCAAATTTTGTCTCCCCCTCATTTTTTTTTAGGGGATGGTTCCTCATCCTTGTGAAGCCACTAATAAAGATAACACTGTAGAAACTTTGTATTGGGAGAAGTCTGAAAAACTGTGGAATCTACTTTTCTACCTGGTACAGTCCTACAGCTCAGAAAAGCTGGCAGGGACTATGAGTTTGCCCCTTGCAGAGTGATTGATTTGTTTGATTTTTGCTTTGTTTTTGGAAGCTCTACTTGCTATAAAATTCTTTCTCATACAGGAGCAAAATCTGCCTTTTTCTATGTCCACTCTTCTCCACGGTTCTGCTCTCTACCACTATATATGAAGATCAATCTCTTTTCACACATCCATGCTTCACATATTTGAAGGGAGCCATCTAGTCCACACTTCTCTTTTCCTCAGCAAAATTATTTTTCATTCGATGTAATTTTCTTCAAGGTACTAATCCACTTTTAGACATATTTCATCTATCGCTGTCTTTCATAAAAATGTAAAACACGTAATTGAACCTAACAGAAATCTCCCTTTAAAGTCAGAGCAGCAGATGTGATTTGTACATCTTAGATTTTGTCCTTTTAACGTTTCAGGTTCTTTTTGTGATCAGTACCTGTCATCTCTAAAACTTAGCATCCCAGCAACTAACTGTACTTGACAGGGAATAACTAACTCTAAATAAATTTTCTCAAAATGCAATAATTCAACTTTATCTTACAATCAGATTTATTAGAGGATTGCTATTTCCATTTCCAGATCTTTGTCATTATTACTACATCACTCGATGCAATAATATCAAAAAGAGTTGCTCATCTGACACCAGATCAAAGTCAGAGATTATTTTCTGGGAAAGAAAATAATATAGGCAATTTTTAACTGAGAAAATCATATACCATAGAAAAAATATTGAGAATTTCTAAAAACATCATCTGATCTAAGGCATGGAATGAATACTAATTATGTAGTACTTTAGAAAACACTGTAAAAATACATCCATTATCATAAAGCATAAAAGCCATAAAAACCTGCAAACTTATTATAAGACTTTATATTAATAGTCTCAACAGAGACATACATAGGATTTGTATAGGATATACAAAACTTACATATTTCTCTGTTAAAACAGTCATATTTTTCCAACTATACTTTTTTCCAGCATCAAAAAACATAGCTAAAGAGGACTATAGAGTAGATAAGTTACCAGCCCAGAGGGGAGAGTTTTGGTATCATTTGTACAACTGTCATGACATTGGCAAGGCATTTAAACTTCCTGAGACTAAACTGTCTCATTTTTTAATGAGATAATCAGACGTGCTAATTTCTAGTCTCTTTAGAGCCAATTTTCTATTGCCCTATTACTCTACTTCAGTGTTAAAGGGGAAAAAATGACTCAATAATACTTGTTAAAGTTTGGTAGGGACGACTTTATTCAGGACCATCACAATAGGTACAGAGACCATTGTAAAGAGATTTTGCAGTGGAGGAGAGAGATCAGGCTCAACTCCGAATGCAGCACCAGCATGTGAGAATTTATAGCCAAGAAGGAGGGTATGGGCCGCTAGATGAAAAATTACTAAGAAGGACCATCAGGGGTAAAAGGAGATTTTAGCTAAAGCAGCTTAACAGGATTCTTGCAAAAGACAGGCATGGTGATTAGACATCACCTGGGGGACGGTGGAACATGAGAACCTGTCAGATAGGGAAAATAATCAGATATCAAGGGTGGGGTTTTTTTTGCTACTTGACTTAGCAGGGTTCTTTGCTAAAACTGGATTTTACAAGGAAGTATACAGATGAGACTAGAAGTCATTTCAGGAGCCTGACTAAAGTTTGGCCAAGCAAATCATCTTTGCCATCAAATTGAAAATTTGTCACAATCAAAGTCTACTGGAGTTTTTAAAAAGCTATTTAATAATATGTTCTACCTTTTACATTTTTAAAAAATTACTTTGTTATAAATTTCACATTGGATTTTATCCTAGATTGACCTAAGATAATGTATAAGCTTTCCTAAATAAAATTACTAGCTCAGAACAGTGTCTGTTTCCCTGCTTCCAAATCATTACATAAGAAGACATTATAATTCTCTCAAATAAAATTAATGTTAATTCTGCAGCGTATTTAAATCGACATGTATTTCTCATTTCTCTTGCGCCTTGAAGCTGTACCATGTTCTTTACTAACTACGCAGTTATGTGGTATTGTGCCTCCTCTCCTCATGTTCTCGCGTGGGCTCCCGGTGGGGTGTGTGGGGGCGAGGGAAGAAAAAGAAAAAAAAGAAAAAACCTCCCAACATTTGGAAGCAGTGCCAAGGAGAGAATTGTTCATCCCTCTTCGCTCTTACTGACTCTTTGTCTTAAAATTGAAAGTGATTAGGCTAATAAAATAGATTAATGTTTTAAAGACCACCATTTATGCGTGATGCAATCTCCTGTATCTTGTCTGCCATTTAATTTAGGGCCCAGTTTCTCACAGGTCCTCAGTTTAGGCATCTGTTCCCCTTGTAATTAGCACGTTAGGCAGGGACTGTCTTTACAGGTCCTCTTTTTTCAGTGTCTTTGGTTGTAAATCAAGCACATGGTCCCTGTGTAGGTTCTTGGCTGTTTTTAAATGTGGTGTGTGAGTTGTGGAAATGAATTCAATTGTCATCTCATAGCCACAATTTGGAGAATTATTAGAACTCTGTCTACAACCATTATTAAATACAATCTTTTCGCCCACTGTGCATCCTTCCTATTCTCCGTATCGGTTAGAATTAGGAAGGAGGGAAGATAATTATATTATTATCTCTAACAAACCAGTGTTCTATTTTTGATCCTAGGATACTTTAAGGTTCTAGGTACTTCTAGCACTCCAAAAGAAAAGTGCTTTTTTATGTTTTGCAGTAAGCCTCCTAGTTAATGGCTCCTGTATTGGATCATATTTCTTTGCTCTGAGAAGTATCACTGCAGAGACATGAATGAAAGTACATTGTTATGCATTAATGGGCATTTTAAACATCAGTCAACATTTCAATAACTGGGAAATACTATATATAAACACACACATATATAATATATACATGTATATGTTTAATTTTTCAAGCCAGATGTTTTAAACATCAGAGGAAGTGAGGCTTTTAAGAAAAGCATAATAAATTCTCCACTAGTAAAATGTGAAGCCTCCCATTCAGTACAAGGACCATTACCAAGAAAGGACTGAAATATGCAGCTAAATAAGGCACAGAGAGTGAACAATTCTTATTAAAGAGTGACCTTATTCCAAAAACCCATTTCTAAAATAATAAACATTACCTTTCCAAAAACTAATTGTGAAAGAGCACTGAAAACCTTTTAAAATATTCTACAGTAAAAGAGATTCAAGCCCATCAAAATCGGAAGAAATAATTAAATGGTCATTTTTAAAATGACAAATAGATTTTTTAAATATAAAGAGGCTTTAAAGTTATTTCTGTTCATCAATCATGTTCCATGTTTTCAAAATTTTTCTGTGATAAACCTGGATCATATTAGCCCCACAATATCAACTAAAAAGTGGAAATAAGGACATTATTCTAAAGTTTAGAAACCAAAGTACAAATAAAGATTTGTATCATTGATTTATAACATATGAATAATGGTATCTAGAAGCCTATATATAATGTATTCAGTAAGAAAGATTTTCTAGATATTTAGTATGCTATAACCTTTTATTGCATAGTTATGAGGGCCCTTAACCTTTCTATCTTGCAAAAAGAAACACTTGTTTCCCAGAAATTTATTCATTTGCCACATGACTTAGGAATAGATGACTTCATATCTTATCTCCTAAAGAAACCCTGATCAGCTTATGCCAATCATAATATTATATAGGAGAACTAATAATATAATAGAATATAACATTATAAAGGAGAACTACCTTCGCCTTTGCCAGCAATTGGCTTAGGAATTGATGTGTGACCAACTCTTGCCAATAAGCCTTGAAAGGAAGTTGGTTTTGAGGCTTCTGGAAAATATTTTCTTGTGAAGATTGCCGTGAGGTCATGTGGAGAAGTGCTACCACCCAACTACTTTGCAAGCATGAAGAGAACCAGTCCATGGGCAAAGCCAAAAATAATGCTGGATCAGAGACATGGAAAAATCATCTCTATGTGGATATGATATAGAATATCATCAACCATTCTACCTCCCATGTATCAGGACTTCCAGTTATATGAAAGATATACAGTGAATATTGATGTTTATAACTTGTGATTGGAGACATGATACCTGATAAACTGAGAATATAGCTGCTTTTAATTCAGCATGGAAACAGTTGTAGATACAGCAACACTATGCAAGTTATGTATAATTTAAATAGTTAACTAGATAAAACTTCAGTGAAAGAAATTCTAAAAAATTTAATATTGCATGTTTATCAAGCAATATTACTAAGTAATTTCACTTAAACATCTTTAATAGAAGAATTAAAGAACAAAAAGATGGGGGTCAGATTATTTCAGTTTCAGGAAAAAGTACAGAGACCATTCCTATCTTTGAACGTTGCTTAGTCACGTTCATTTGACAGTGTCTCAGCTAAATGAAGGTTTAGCTGAGAATGAATTATCCAATCCGTTAGACATGCCTAGATAAATGATAGTTATGATTCAGGGTTTTAAGATCTGGACACAATTCTTGAAAAATTTCGGGAATGTTTAAATTAGGCATTATGTTTTATTCATTTATTAATTTATCCATTCTTCGTCAATTTATTATGCATTCAATTCATAAGTATTCATTTAGGTTCTACATATGTAAGTCTCAAAAGATGAGGCACATTAGATAGACTGGAGAATATGAAAAATGCTTTGCTTTCTTGGAGATCATAATCTAAAGGAAGAAAAGGTGTCATATGAGTAATCAAATACTTAACTATTTAAGTCAATTGCAAGAAGCACAAACATAAAGGTTAGGGTTGTAAGGAAATGAATGATAAAAGTATCTGACCTAATCTGGGAAAGTTGTCCATGAGTGATAGTTTACCAAAGGAGATGGCTATCAGTGAAAATAGCCTGCCCCCACTGGAGAAATATTTTGTCAGTGACATTGCTCAGAATTACCAGAGTATGGTGATAATAAAAAGCAGATCAACTTTTAGTTGTCTTTATTATTGCTTCAAATGTTTTATGTTTTTCCCTAGATAATAGGTCTCCTTATTGCTTGCAGCATTGATGGGCCACTATTCTTCCCTAAGAGTCCTGTTCCTCCTTCCCTACCCTCCTCTTTTCAGGTTGACATAAGGTTACTCTGAAATGTGATAATGATGAGTATTAAGATGAAACACACACACACACACACACACAAACAAAATTATTCTATTTTGAGGGCTATGGGTATCTTTTATGATATACACACACACACAAGCATGCACACATGCATAATCTTTTGAGGGGATTCTTGAGATATTACATTAGAGGGATTTCAATTTATTCTTGTCTAGAAGCTTCTTGTATTAGTTAAACTTCTAGATTTTTTATTGTTTCATTTACAGAAAACATTGTACCTATTAGAGATAAATGACTGGTGACTATATTTTTATTAAAATCTAGAACTACGAACTATGATTACATTGTGGAGAAGAATTCTTATTTTTCAGACACCTTGTCTTGCCATTTTAGACTTTGAAGTCTCTATACAGCATATATTTTTCTTCAACTAGTGTTAATCTTCTCAAATTTTAATGCTAAATTTTAATTAAATTTTTTTTTGGTATTTATGTAACTTTTAGATCTTCAACATTTCCACATTTTAAACTGCAACAAATTAGCATTTTAAACATTCACAAAGTTGACAATTGAAAAATGTTAAATGGCCACAGTTGTGTTTTTAGTCAGAAAAATAAATATTGATGCCAAAAATGAGACATATCTTTCCTATGTGATAAAAAGATCTAATGGTAATACATGTTAATACAAACAATTTTTTTAATACAAACAATTTTGAAAGTTCAAATGTACATGTGCAATCAAAAGGAAAAGTAATCATTTTTAAATTGAACTAGAAAATCAGTTTTGTTTTTTAGAATATCAAGTTTTAGTTCTATTTTTGGCCTTTTATAATTAGGAGACAATTTAATCAGCACAAATAAGTGGCACTATTCATGTCAATCTCATTGTATATCTGGAAAAAAATAGAGCTAATTATAGAGATGTGCTAACTAGAATAGAAATATGGAAGTGTTCAGAAAATATTAAGATTTCTTTAAATATTAAGAACCTGCTTTAAAATGCATGTTTTCCAAAATCATCTTTGGTTTACTATGGGGGGAAATGATGCTTGCATACCAAGCCACCTTTAGATAGGTTTTATGCCTTAAATAGAAGTTTTAAATCTTTGCATTTTAAATATTTGGTAATAATTATATCTCTTATATAGTAATTGACAACTTCTTCCTCTAAACCAATGTTTCTCAATCTTAGCACTATTGACATTTTGAGTGGGATAATTCTCTGTTATGGGGGCATCTTTATTTAGCACCATCCTTGGGCTCTGTCTCCAGGTATCAGTAGCACTGCTTTTCCCCAGATGTGACAACAAAAAATATCTCCAGACATTGTCAAATGTCCCCTGGGGAGGAGACCCACACTTACTTGAGAACCGCTCCTCCAAATGCTATGGGGAAAAATAAGAAAAGCAAGGGAACTTAAAATACATGATATAAAAAGAGATTAACTCCAAGCATTATCTATAAACAAGAGTCAACAATGAATATTTTGGTAATTTTTTTTTTTTTGGTTTTGTTTGTCAATAAATGTACAAGTCTCCAGAATGAAGACTAGAAAAAAAATTGAGCTAAACATCAAAAAAACGCTGAGATGAGACGTCTTCGAAGGAGTGTCTAATATAGGGCCTGAGGGCAAGATGATTTAGTGGGCTCTAGCAGAAGGTTCTAAGTTCACCCAAAATCCAGCTAGTTTGAGGAATAGGGGAATTATCTGGCAGGTATATTAATTGGATAATCTTAATTTTATCCAGTTAAGTGGCAACATACAGGGACTAAATATCATGAGGAAAAGAGGGATGGAGAAAAACAGCTGCAGGGAATAAGGACATGAGATGGCCACAGTGGAAAGTTCTCAGTCCGTCAGTGTACTGTCTTTCTGGGTCTCTTCAACATGTACTTAATAATGTACCCTAATGAATTTTCTCAATGGTTCTAGTGAATCTTTTCGTATCTGTGCCGCCGAAGCGAGCGCAAGGCTCTAGTGAATCTTAGTGGCAGTAAGTTAAAGGTTTTGGTTCTCCTTCCTTAATATTGATAGTTTTCCTCTGAGCCCTAAAATCTCTACATATTTGATTCCCCCACGTGCAATTGATAGGTCTGCTAAATATAGAGTAGTTTGTTGTGAGGGAATTAGGTTTTTAATCTTTACGAAAATGTTAATGTGTTAAGATTTCCTGCACACCAAGATGGAATTCATTTTTACTAAACTAAAATTCTGTAATATCTGTGATGAGAGGAACCATGATTTTTTGATCCACAGTATTTTGTATCACTAGTGTGTTTTGTAAAGGAATAAGTGAATAAATGAATATGTCAGAAGACAGGCCCATCTGCCAAGTTTTCTCACTCTGGGCCACAGAATTTTGATTTTGATTTCTAGGTAGAGCAAGACTAGCTATGTTGTAAGTATTGGTAAATATGTAGATATAGATATAAATAATATCTCAGACTTTTTTAAACTTAGAATTTTATCAAGCTGATAAAAAAATTGTTAAAAAAAACTGTATCATCACTCTAAAAAGGGGACCATAGATTATTTATCATCCAAGTCCTATAGTAGGTTGAGAGGGATTTGATGTTGTTTCTACTATACCTTTAGGCAATATAATCTAACAACTTTGAGAATAGGCTTATGACTCAAGGATTTACTAGCTTTTTTTTTTACTAGAGATTTACTATTCAATCATGGGATTGTTTTGGGAATCAAATTAATAAAATACTTAGTTTTACTGCTTGATAACGTTATCAAAATTCACTCAAATATTAACAATTATTTAATAAGTGCTTAATATGCTAATACTTTACTGTCCATCCCGAGGAACTGAAAAACCATTAATCAGTGCTGCCAGTAAATTTTGATCAGAATCAAAATTTCAGTCTTCCCCCTTCAAATGTTGTAATGCCTCTTCTGCAAGCCCCATAGTGCTCTTATTTCTTACTGTGTGGACTATTTTGTCTTTATTTTCCTCTTTGGGGGCTCTTACTACAATGTTCTTAGTGTGTAAAACTTTAAATGCTAGCTAATTGGTTAGCTTAACAATTAAAACTTCATATTTTCATTTTCATAGAATGCTTTGCATTATCCGACTTGTGTATAAAACTCTTCTTGGCTTCCTGGATGGACAATCTGGAAATGCTTGAGCAGTGCCATACCACTTGCTGTCTTTCATCCTGTCTTCAACTTCTCTTGAGTCCAGTTGAGCACCTGCTGTAAAATATCATCAGTACTTGCTCTGGCAGCAGATCAGGATGTTGTTCAAGTGTTACATCCCTCCAATCACATGGCTGCACTAGAATCTCCTCAAACTTTCCCGTCAACCGATTAATAATTTAATGAAGAAAACTCACTTTTCTTACATTATTATTTTACCCATATCTCTCTAAATAAAGCCAAGAAGAATGGAGAAGCAATTACATAACTCACAACAGCTCACTGCAGTACTTTGTGTACAAACAGGTTCTTATTTAAACATAGTAGGACTCCATGTCATCATTAGGAATAGGACTGACCAGGTTCGTGAAGTCTGAAATCAACTCTAAAGGGCCTCTAGGGCTCAATCTGACATGTTTCATGGTGAAAACAAATTATATTGTCATAGATTTTGATCAAAAATTAGTGGAATCATGAAAATTGTAACACATATACACCAAACACAAATAAGGAACAAGCTGGTTTTAAAATGTCTCTTCGTATGTTATATTGATTTTTCATTATTGTGACCTTATGCTTAAACCTTGGTTGTGATCCTAATTTTCTACTCAATCTTTGTTTAGATCCCACTGGGATAGTGATATAGTGTGATTATTCAGAAAGGCAGAGAAAGAGGAGATTAAGACTCCCTGCTAATGAGAACAAGGGAAGGAAAGAGAAATGTGCCAATCTAAGTGTTTTACTTGTAAATTGAGCTGCCACACAGGAAGAAATAAATAATGTTTCATCACAAATCTCTTTCTTTTGCAAAAAAAACTCTAAAAATAAGCATAAAGCAAAACAAACAGATTAGATTGACTGCAGGGAAGTAGTATAAATTTACCATATTACATTTTTAATGATAAGATTATAAATGTTAAATTATCTTCAGATTATTATTTTATATAAGTTTAAACAGTATTATTTTCTGGAAAATTTAATTACTTTTGTAAGAATCTAAATATGACACACTTCAGATATACATGCACCAGGTTCACTTTAATTATGATATTTGATTTATTATATTGTATATAACCATGAAAGGGAAGTTAATTATAATACAGAACTATTTGTATTTATACATTAAAAGTGAAATCAATTATTACAAATAATTAATAACCTATTGTATGAGGTTTTAGTAAGTATTGCAATAGTATTAGAATACTATAAGCTTCTGAAATATATATGTGTATATTTATTTCTATATCACCAACCTGATAATTTTTATAAACACTTATTTTTGTATAAACTTTGAGTTTTTATTTATTCTCTTTGAACTTCCATAAAGTATCCCTAATACAGGGATCCCTAATTTAAAATGCAGTATAAAATAGCTGCATTTGGACATGCTTGAAGCTCTGACTCAGGTGAGGCAAAGGCAATATATGTAACCTAAACATATGTATCCCTGTAATATGCTGAAATAAAAAAAAAAATCTCTGATAAAAGCAGAGATGTAGAAGAGTATCTCTTTGATATACAAAACCAATATGTGGATAAAACTTTGTTGATAAAATATAGATATTTTCTGTATAATACAAATCCTTAAAAAAGCTAATACAATAATTAATATCTACAAAAAATAAAATAAAAAATAAAAGTATGTAAAAAATAAAATGAATTTCAATATAAACAATATAGACATTTTTAAATCTTGTAACTATTCAGATGTAACTATAAAACATTTTTAAATGGTAATTATGTTGGGTAATTCTATTTTCCATTTGGTCCCTCATTTTGAAATGGATATTATGTGAATATTAATCAAATCCAAATGTTCAGATATATTACTCACTTTAATTTTTTTCTGAAAATTAAGTTTTTATCTGTATTAATCTGATATTTAAGAAAAATTTAAATAGCTTTAGCTGTTTTCTTTGAATGAGTTACTCAGGTGATAGACATGAATAGGATTTGAGTTGCACTGGACACAAAGGATCAAAAAATATACTTTGAGGGCATTTTAACTGTACACATTTGAGTGGACCAATCAATGGCAGAAGGCTTCGGCTTGTGAAACAATTTGGTATGGCTGCTAAGGCTGGGAACTCTGAAATTAGATGGATTTAGATTGGAAACCACAATTGGGCTTCCTAGATACAGGAAATTGGTCCAGTTACTTAATCTCCCTAAGCCTTGAATTTTTTTTATCTATATTAATGCTACAAATAATATCTTTCTACTTTATATGGAAGTTATGAGGCTGGCATAAGAAAATAAATATACTTCATTTAATTGCTTTATAAACATTTATTTTGATGCTATTACAGTGTTATGCTCTGATATTCTCTTTTAGGGGGAGATAAAAAGAAAGAGAGGGTAAAGACTGCCTGGTTGGGGTTGGCACTAATTAGGGTGTAATAGTTTAGAGACAAAGGAGAAGTAAAATGGAGAAAATTTTGTTTCTCTGAAATTGGAACTTATCAATCTATGTGATATCCTATCTTCTACAGGATTTTGCCACCATTCTGGAGATTTTGCATGTGTGGGTGACTATGGTATCATGGACTTTTAGGACTTGGTAAATACTAAAAACTATATCCATCAGTTGCACAATTCCTTTCATAATAATAATATTCTCCTAAAAAGTCTCTAACATTCATACAAATTGTCACATAAAGTACTGACATGCGTTCTAGTGTGAATTTCTGAATCACAAACTATCTATAAATCTTCATTAAGACAGCAAATATGTATTGCTTTTGAAAAAGGAAAACTAAATTCTGCATGTCTATATCCCTTTAAATATATTTATTGAATCATGAAACTGACATTTTCAGTTACTTTGGGAATGGTGGGAAGATTTTTTTGTGTGATATATTTCAAACATGCAATAAAGTTGCATGTTCATAATGTAATAAAACACCTATATATACCCATACCCATTTTAACATGTATTTTTCTCATACTTGCTATAGATATTATATGTTTTATAAAGAAATAAAACAATCCAGATATGTTTAAATCTCTTTTCTCATCCACTTCTCCATTCCCAGAAGTAACCATTATCCTAAAGTTGATGTCTATACTTCCTATTCATGTTTTTCTACATTTACTTAGTATTAAATATAATATATTATTATTTGGGGTATTTTAATATCAAATAAAAGTTATCTTAATATATATATCTTTTTGCAACGATCTTATTTTACTTAACATTATTTTTTCCAGATTTATCCATGTTTATACATACATGGATAAAGTTCATCCATTTTAACTGCTCTAAATTATACCATTGTATAAATCAATCACAATTTTGTATCCATTCCCACATTCATGAACACTTAGGTTGTTTCTAATTTTTTATACTATCAGCCAATCTTCAATGAATTTCCCTTCTTCATGGTCAAAATTTTCTTTAGGGAATATATCTTTTATATATATGATATATATATGTATATATACACACACACATAAGTTTAATATATGCAGGCAGAATTGCTTGTTAAGTATGAGTATGTTTTCAATTTAGTAGTTATTTCCAAATTTCCCTTCAAAATGATTGTACAAATTCACATGCCCATATGCATAAGAGTTTTTTTTATTGCCATATTCTATCCACACTTTCTATCTGTTGCTTTTGGCTGTTTTTTGTGCCTTCAAAATTAGGCAGATCCCTTAGTCATTGTTTTCCAAGTGAAAATTTCTCATCTGTAAAATTAGGATATTTTTAGCTATAGGAATTGTCTGTAAGTAAAATAATAAACTAAATTCACATATAGTTAACTTTTTAATTTAATATTGAGGAAAAAAGCAATTTAAAACTAATATCTAAATTGTATTTTGAATTTTCTAAATATATATCTTTCAGACACTTCTAAGATATATTGGTTTACTGCATATTCAACCAGTCAATTAATAATACTTAAAGAACTCTTGGTTCTCAAATTTTGGTGTTTTATATGAGTAAAGAAAATGTCAACTGTATGGAAGGAAAGGAAAGCCAATCTTTGACTACCAATATTTTAGAATCTAGCATGCTTAGGAGGAAAATAATTCTTTAAAAATCATACAATTAGCATTTTAATTTTAGTTTCATAATTAAAATTATGAAATTAGATATTATGAATTCAGTTCCTGGTTCCACTACATCCTAGCTATATGACCTCGGACAAGTTTCTTAACTGCTCTGTGCCTTCAGTTTTTGACCTGTAAAATGAAGATGATTAGAATACCTGCTTCTCATGACTGTTGTAAGAATTAAATGAGTTAATACATGGGAAGTATTGACAACAGGATCTCACATAAAGTGCTATAAAATGTTTGTTGTTATTATAGCATTTTTGAGTAAAATATTGACCATCATCAGATATTACTCTTACCATTTCTAAGTTTCCATAGCTCTCTCTTCTCTAGCTTCACTACAACCCACTATCCAATAGATCTTTTAAAATGTAATTGCACTAACTACTGACCACCACTCCTATCCTGCTCACCCACAGCAGGATTGGTTAAAACCTCTTCTTATTGCACTTTGAAAAGAAATTCAGACTCCTCACCGTGACCTACAAAGCCCTCTGTGATCAGAGCTCTGCCATCTTCCCAAACTCATCTCTTCTTCAGTCTTTGACTCACAGGTTCCAGCAGTGTTCAGTCCTGTGTTCTTTAACCACCCCAAGGCCTTCTCGGCCTCTGAGCCTATGCACCGGCTATTTCCTCTGCTTTTCCCTAAGACGTAGCTCAAATGACACCTCTACAGAGAGCTTTCCACTTACCAGCATATTTAAAATGCCCTTACCTTGATTGGCCAGGTACTATCAATACATAGTTTGTTAATATAAACATGTTTTAGTATACAATATGTTAATTCTGTCTTACAGCTTTATTTATGTATTTACTTATTTCAAGCTCTAATTCTACTTCAAAAGGCTTAGGACTGAACTGAGTCTATATAAAACTGAAAAAAAAAACAAAACAGAAATAACGGTACCTGAAGCATATTATCTCATCTACTGCAGAATTGCTTCAGCCAAATTTAATATTCCTTTCAACACACTTATAAAGAGTTGACTAATTAAAAAGAAAAAAAAGAAACATACAACCTTTCCATTTTAACAACATTCTTAGATGCTTTGTAAAATAGTCTTGAAGATACTGCCTGTAAATTTTTCAACACCTTTTATTTAAGAACTCAATGGAGTAATTCTTCACTTAAAGATAGAACATTTTTTTCTTCTGGATAAATGTGAATGATTACTCCTACTTATGAAAATATAAAAGAAAAGATACTTATTTATTTTCTCATCCTATCCCTTAGAAAAATATAGTCATACAAGTTTGGGAGACTTGATATTATCATCCTATCACAAGTGTATGTGAACCAATACTTCTTCCATTTACTTTACATAGATTCTGTTAGTTTAAAAATTGTATTTTGTAAATTAGATTGTAAAGTATGAAGAGATTGAAGAAGATTGAATGCAATTTTTTCAAATTTTTAGTTTTTATTATGGGTACATAATAGTTGTATATCTTTATAGGGTACATGTGATGTTTTGATACAGGCATACAATGTATATTAATCAAATATACATTTGTTCTTATGCAAAGAAATGAGCATAACTTTTTGAAGGAAGAATATAGGGTTTCAAAAAGAAGCAAAATATAGAGGATTTCAAAGAAGTATGGACTGGTATGGTCATGGAGAACATTTCGAAGAAGATATTTGAAATAATATAAAAAGAATGTGTAGAATTTGAATGGGAAAGTGAGAACCTGCATCACTTCCAGGAAATGACTTGAAGTAGAAATAATCAAGATGTGTTTGTGGCATGATGATGAGAACTATGGGTACTACAAAAAGTGTTGAGTTAAATAAAGTTGATAGGCAGTGCTCAGTTCTGTTTCTTCCAATGTCTGCAGTTATGATAGTCTACAATCAAGCTGACATTCACAATGATGACTCTTAAGCATTGTGAAATTCTCGACAATCAAAGAAAAATTGAATAACGCTTAGTGAATTGCACTTATAAAGCATACCATTATACTTGCAATAGATTTTCTATTATATAAAGTTTTAAGGGACTTTTATTTAAATTTTATTTGAAAAGATTATACAAATAATTCAATCTCTGGGTAACCAATTTTTTTTCGTTTGCTTAGGAACACTTTTACTCAATTATGACATCATTAGTAAAGAAATTCAAAAACTAAATTTTTTCAATGCATATGCCTCAGAGTATATCACTACTTTCACGCCACCAAAAACTTGTACCTGTATTGAAAATTTAAAAATGAACTCTTCACTTTCATAATTTTGGGGGCATCCTAGGTAAAGGAGTTTTTCCAAAGCATGTATATTCCTTTAACAGAGATTTCTGAAATGGAAACATCAAACCAGCACTGTTATGTAATTATGGACTCTTTAGATGTGACCATGTTAGAGCCAGTCCAAAATTTAAAAAAAATAATTTCTTGTAATCAATATATTCAATAAAGAAAAGTTGGGAAGTTAAAAAAAAGTAGAAGGAAGGACATGACCTAAAATTCCAATGCCCAGCTACAGCTGTGTTCAGTTTTATAGTACATTTCCTCCTTAACTTTTGGTTTTGTATATTTTCTGTAATAATTATGAGCAAGTGCCATACACACAAACATACATATATACATGAGTTTTTAAAAACATAATTCCACTTTTTAATTAAAGGCATACATTTATTAAACTGAAAAATACTACACAAAAAATGTTTGACCACATGAACATGCTCACTTCTTAGAGTTAAGCACTATTAGATTGGTGTACAGTATTGTTCTTTATATCGCTATATTTTTTTGCAATTGAAAATACATAATTTACATTATTTTTAGCATTAACTGTCACAAGAAGATATAAAAATCCTAAATAGTGAATCATAAATAAGAGCTTCTACAGGTCATTCATTAAACATTTCTGATTTTAAAACTCATGAATGACCAAAACACATTTTCAGATGTGGAAACATTTTTCTAAATTCAAAGGTAATGACTTTAGCTGTATATTACCTTTGCATATTCTGATTTTGGTGTGAGTTACATTTGTAAATTAGCACATACCATCTTGGAAGTCATTTGCTTTTTAAATGTGTTTACCTTCCAAAATGGTCAAAATATTGAAATATTTGAAAAAGGTATACATTCACTCTGTTTGTACCTGGCATAGAAATAGTCGTGACAAAATTTTATCAAGATTAAAGTTTTTAAAAATGTAGATAGTGGTGCCTTTTCGGCATTGGGGATACCTTTGAATCTCTGTACTGCAGTCATGTTCTCAAAAATGTGGAGTTGTGTAGTTACAAAAAGCATCTACAGATTTAAAGTATTTGTATGTGAGCCTTTAATATAAAAATAAAGGTTTGGTATTTTCTAAAGACTACCCATTAGAGCAAACTAATAAAGATTTTTAAAAATTTCAATATTTTTTATTTTATATTTCACAGATTCCAGTAGCACAACAAATCAATAACATATTTATTAGCTCATAATTTTTTGATTTTAGGCCTTGGGTGTTTCTATAGTTCTTATTGTTAATTCAAGATGTTATATTTGTTTTCTTTCAAAAGCATTCTTTGTATCTATACACATAGCATATAGAATATTCACATAAAAATCATGATATAGTGAGGTGTCACGTACTTCTTTACATTATGTGATTAAAATATGGATTTAACCCCAAGTTATGTATTTTGCTTACAATGAAGACTTTACAATAAGCATCTAAATAGATCTTAGACATTTTTTAAAAGAAACAAGGCTCAGATTATGTATTGTATATACACTTGATTATGTATGTATATACACTGATGAATTTATATTTCCCAGAGGGCCCATCACTTTATTCATAATTTATTATGAACTATAATTTGGAATGGTTCCAGAATTTCAAACGTGATGGTAGGGAAATTGGGAACCATTTAGCTCAGACTTCTAGTTTGTGAGCTATATTTTAAAGACTATTAATACTCCAGTTATTTGATTTTATGGTATATTAAGTTTTAATTTACTTAGAAGTAAAACAACAAGAAAGTTAAACATTTATTTTAATTACAAAAGAACTAAATTGTGTTTGTATTCATTTTGTACTATTTTAAGGCCATGAGTCTTTCATGGGGAAAATATTCAAATTACCAGAAACATACATATTTTGTTTATAGCTATAAATATCAACTACAAGCAAACTGTATTTTAAACATTAATTAAAAATCTCAGACTTAGGATGGAAGAAAGGGCTTTTATGTTAATTTAGCTGTTTTAATTCAATCTGACTGACTTAATTATACTGCCATACTTGATTGAAACAGAAATATTTTTTCTTTCTTTTGATGAATTTAAAATATACAAAGCATTACTATTTTCTGAAATAATGACCCAATTCACAGATTATTCACGTAGTATGTAAAATGCATAATGGTGGTCTAATCAGCTTGTTGCCATATATTCCATTTATGTGTATAAGCAATTTTCTCTGGGTTATAAATTAAGAACTATTTATGGCCCAGAAAAGATCTATGTTAAAACACAATGACTGAAGGGTAGCATTGTTTGTATCCATTTTTTTTTTCAAATTTGGTCAAGATTTTATTCATGTTTATTCCTGCTCCATTTATTGGTCAGACTAAAAAGTTCCACACAGAAAGATATTTTATCTTAAGTTGGATCCCTAAAGGTTGACCAAGTATTTTAGGTTGCTTTTTCTCATTTTTTCTTACCTTTCCAAAACCCAAGTTTCATTGTCTTTCCCACCAATGACATTCTGATTTATATAACTCATTTCAAAGACAAAATACCCACAATGTTCTAAACTGGCTCATGCTTGTGTGCCAAGCATGTGTTGCATGAAAGAATTATTTTTTCATGTTCACTATTATTGATAACTTTTCTGGTTCAGAATATAGGTCAGTAGGAAAATATTTTAAATTTGGTAGTGATAAGCTTCACTCCAAACCATAGGCAGCTTGCTAAACTTTCCAATTTAGAGAATTGGAATCAGATCACTCCCACTTTTAAATGAACAGCACATCTCTACAACACTGGACAGGACGATCGACACTTGTAATCAGGACGTGCGTATAGCAAACTTTGGTCACCTGAGTCACCATCCATTAGGATAACTCAAATTATAAAGCCTTAAAAATAGAAGAAAAAGATTTCTTCTCACAGAAGAAAACATGAAGACTCATAAATCTCACCCTAGTGAATGTCCCCAAGTCATGTCCCTTGTTAGTGACTGAAAAGAATAAAAATTTGCTCAGCTGACATGGAGGCCAAGGATCTAAAGACGACATCAGCTATTTAAAAAATAATATTCATATATAAGGATTTTAATGACAATTACAGAAGTTGATCCCATCTTTCTTGCGTGAACGTCTCTAATCAGATGACTTTAACCACATTTTCCTTCCGCAGCTTTGACATATCCATAAGTTATTTACTCATCAGACAAGCTCAGCCATGAATCCAATGAGAAGTACCATAAAAGCACCATTAATTCATGCTACACATTCCTCTTCTCCTTCATATCCATTGTCATTATCCTCCCACAACATTTAGACTAATTCTAATTGATGGATTCCATCAGCAAATTAAAAAACAATACTCTCTAGACTTCTGTGATGAAAAACATACAGAGTAAAACAATATGTTCTTCCGAAATGCAGCACTTTGTTATCTTTATGGTGCAGAGTGAAAGACAAATTAAGGGAAGAATGCTGTGCAAGCCTTTTTTATTGCTTTTATGATAATAAGAAGATAGTCCTTATTTATTTTGATTGGGTGGTGCAAATTCATTGTCCCGCTACAATTTATTGATTTGGTTAAAAATCAGTGGATGCCTGATTGAAAACTTACAGGTGTTTTCTTCTGATAGTTTGCATTTGCAATTTAAATTGCATTTATAATCTTAAATGGCTCATCCACAGTTACTAGGTTTACTTCTCTAAAGATTACCCTTCATTTCATGAAGCAGTTTTTTAGTAGTGCTCAGTTGTAATTTAAACAATAATTTCTTTTGATAAAGAGGTAAAAGCTATTTATTGTGAGGAAAGTTACAATGAGAAACTGGTTGCAAAGTAATATTTATTGAAGGCAAGGGAGAAATTACAACAATATTTTTACATGTTCTGAAGTTTAAAATTAAATTAAATCTTTCTGTATTTGATATTTAGGGTACCACTGAAAGCACTCTCCATTTTTATATAAGCTTCCCTTGGCATTACCTCTCTGTCTAAAATTCAGATTTTGAGGTGCAATTTTAAAAAAAATTAGACAGGAAGCCCATTTGTAAAGATTCCCTGAAAAATTTAGTAAATACTCATTGTTGCCACAGTGATTTTTACCGAAACCATCCTTAATCTGTCTATAATCCTCCTCCGACAATGGTGATATTTCTACTGAATGCTGAAAAATAGTTCTTATTTCAAGTTCTGGCATCAGATGGAAAGAACCATTGTAAGAATAAAAGACATATTTTAAAACTACTCTATAGTGTTGCCCTGAGTTCAGTGTATATGCATTATCAGCTATTTCTTCATTCAATTGTGGAGTAGATAATGATGCATAAATTATGTTGGAAAAATAATGTTATTATAAAATCTTGTACTCTTTCTTTTGAGATGTTTCAACCAAGAATAGCAAAAATTTTCTTCCTAAAGGAATTCAAAATAGTCCTTCCCTGGGAGTAAACCTGGTTATTTTTTGAGTGTATAGTAGCATCATTTCAATTGAATAATAACAAAAAAACCCCTGTGGCCTCTTTCTGAAGCCATTGATTTTTTTTCTGCTTGAAAAAAGAAGTTGAGAGTGGCAACCAGCAATCATCAAATTTCCCTCCATTTTCATGCCAGGCACATAGATACATTTTAACTTGAATGACAGGGCTCTGTAGCTATCTATAGAACCTATAAATGAGAATGGGGCTGGGAGTGGAGTATAAAAACTATTTTCTAAGTTTTTGCTGTTCTTTGCTTATATAGAGAAGTTCAATTATTACTTTAGGTAGAACTATAATTTGTGTTTCTGGTTGGAAAATGTTAACTTTTTTAAATCTTTATTCTCCTTGTCAATCTCCTCCTCAATTTTCATCCCTCATATTCATGACGGAGCACTGAGATCAGAAGCGTTTCATACCTTCCTCTAGTAGGTGCCATCATTAAACCTCACTTTATGATGCTTTATTTTCTGTGAAGCATTTCAAGTAAAAATCAACGTGAACATTGCAGTTCACTGACATCTTCAAAGTTCCAGATTAAAAGAGCGTTAAAAGAGGAGTTTCAAGACAATTTTCAAGTTCACATTGAAAGAAATGGCAGAGTAGAATAATGATATTTTCCTGGATTATAGATCATCAGAAAATATTCATAGACACTGTCTTTCCTGAGAATCCTCATTTAGATCACTTCTATCTAAAATGATATTTTCCCCTTACTCTTCTTGAGGGCCTGGCATATTTAAAAATCACTGATTTATTAGAAGTACTTTCATGTAAGAACAAAAGTGAGACCAAGGGAATAAAAAATTCCTGGAAATGAAAATATGGATATCTGTAGTGTTAATTTCTAAGCCTGCAAATAACTATTTATATATTGCATTCATTGTGTAGAGATCTAGCGTTTATTTCTTTAAGTTCCCAGAAAGTGTCACATCATAGCAGAAGAGAGTGATGTAAAATTTTAAAAGATACTTTGAAGAAAATCAAAGCACAAATACAAATAAGAGACAAAGAGCCCAGATTTTCATTCTTGACTTAGCACAGCATTGCAAATAATAGAGCAGTTCTTGTCTTTTCATTTCTAAATGGATTTTTTTAGTGGTCACATATAGTCTAAAATAAGAAATTAGATAGGTAATGGTCCACACACAAGAAGTTGGGAAACTGAACTGGCACAGCTGCAATCAGCAACTCCCATCAGTCAATGACTCCCACCTATTCGTAAGGAATTAAAACACTTCAAGGTTCAACAGTATTATGGACCTGGGACCCCCAAGCCTTATGCAATATGTATTATCTTTCTTACTTTTAGGTAGTCTTTGTTCCATGTTGGTTATTATACAGGAAGCCAATTAAAAAAAAAAAAAAAACTAAGGAGGATTAGAAAGCAGTCAAAGGATAGCTATTAACAACCTAAATCTGCACCAAAGAGTTTACAATTGTGAGAATTACTAGCAGCTACTCAAGAAATTTGAGAGAGTGCCAGTGGGTTGCTAATTCAGAGGCACAAGTGTCATTTTTTGATAAAAAAGATCACAAAATCATAGGGGATTTATAAAGCTTCCAAGTTACCCTGTGCAGAGCCACAGGCATTCAAACTGCAGCTGGAATGTATCAAAGGGGTGAAAGAGCAGAGCTCTGAAGCCTAGGGGGGAGAGAAGTTGGTAGTTTCAAGTTACAACTGAGATTAAAAACTACATATGTAAAGTTTAATTTTAGTAGCATATTAATATTTTACAAAGATTCTCCAGCACCACTTTTATGTATGTGTGTGTATTTTTAAAGATAGATTCTAATAAGTAATGGCCTTTCCTTACCTCCTTCACCTTGGAATACCAGAACCATTCATGCTCATTGTCAGACATCTCGTTCCAAATCCTCTGCAAAGGAGAGCCATCGCAGGGCACAACGGCAAGAGAGCAATGCAGCCCTAACGCCCATCCTCAACAGTCAACCTAAGAGAAGGATCACTAAGCAAAATAGTAAAGGTCATGGCACCAGACATTGCCACTCTCTTCCACTGGTACCAGCCTAAGCATAGACTCAGACATCACTTGTATTTACATAAAAACTTAGAATGAGAAGAGAAAGACTCCGAAGTGCATATTTTAGCAATACTAACATCAATGTAGTACTGGAGATTACCAAAGTGTAATGTAGAATATTCTGAAAATACTCATTTCAAGTAAAGGAAAGTTTGAGAGACATTTTAGATCAACTTATTTTCATCTACAGATAAAGAAAGTTTGACAAAATTGAATAAACACATACCAAATTGCTTCTTTCATCACTTGGCCCATTAGATAGTTAATAAATAAACATTCAATAAATGAATTAATATATGAAGGATTAAATGAATAACATTGAAGTCAGATAAACAGCTATTAATTTAGTATCTCCCAAATATATGACTAATTTACCCATTATTTATTTGAAGCAAATTATGACTTTAATTGGAGGATTTTAAACATTAGTTTAAAAACATGGAATATTTAAATTTGATGTTATACATACATAATGTGGGGTTGCCTAAGGGCTTCTGTATTTTAGTTTATTACATATATAAACAGAGTGACTAAAAAGTAAGTCAAGTTTCTCTAGACATATCTTAAGTATATATGTTAATTCTTATAGGTTTGAAGATAAGTTATTGTGTACTTGATAATTTAATGAAAATATTAGCACATTCCAGGAATCCTAGTCTCTTTTCTCTATATAATCTCTTCCTTTTTGTCCTTATATTACAACACTTGGCCCTTGCTTGCCATACACTCACCTCTGACTTTGATGTCTATGTGGTTGGGACACTCTGCAACCAGATATATGCTGGCTCCTTCCTACATCCTGTTCTTGACTCAACCATTGCCTGATCAGAGAGACCCTCACTTAACAACCAAACTAAATTTTCAAATCACTCTCTATCTAATCCCTCTTTTTTCTCTAGAGAGCCTTTGCCATATCAGTAGTTAATGCATATTTATTTTTTAACTACAAACCTTTCCTCTAAGATCTGGAACAAGTCAAAGATGTCAACTTTAACCACCTTTATTCAATGTGAACTGAAATTAGGCAAGAAAAAGAAATAAAGGGCATCCAGATTGAATAGGAAGAAGTCAAATTAGCATTACTTATGGATGACATGATCCTATATTTAGAAAAACCTAAAGACTCCACCAAAAATCTGTTAGAACTGATAAAGGTCATGGCATCAGACATTGCAGCTCTCTTCCACTGGTACCAGCCTAAACGTAGACTAAGACATCACTTACATTTACACAAAAACTTTTTAGAATGAAAAGAGAAGGACTCCAAAACACATATTAAAGTTGTGGTGTACAAAACCAGCATACAAAAATTAGTAATATTTATATATACCACAGTAAACTATCTGAAAAAGCAATCAGCAAAGTAATCCCACTTATGATGCCTACAAAAAATATAGAATACCTAGGAATCAATTTAACCAAAGAAGTGAAGAATTTATATGAGGAAAGCTATAAGCATTGATAAAAGAAATTGAAGACACAAAAATATGAAAAGATATTTCATGCTCATGAATTGGAGGAAATAATATTGTTAAAATGACAATACTACTCAAAGCAACTTACAGACTCAATGAGATCTCTATCAAAACACCAATGATATTCTCCACAGAAATAGAAAAGACAATTCTAAAATTTATATGGAACCACAAAAGACCCTGAATAGCCAAAGCAATCCTGATCAAAAAAGAACAAAGCTGGAGGCATCACAGTACCTGAATCCAAAATATATTACAAAGTTATAGTACTGGTACATATACCAATGGAGCAGAATACACAACCCAGATATCAATCCATGTATTTACAGCCACAACCAACTCATTTTCAACAAAGTGTAAAGAATATACAATGGCGAGGGAAGATTCTTGCCAATAAATGGTGCTAGGAAAACAGCATAACCATATGCAGAAGAATAAAACAAGATCCTATCTCTCAGCATATACAAAAATTGAAAATAAAATCGATTAAAGGATGGTAGTGATGGAGCACACCTATATATAGTCCTAACTACTAGGGAGGCTGAAGCCAGGATCACTTGAGCCCAGGAGTTGAAGGCTGCAGTGGGCTCTGATCATGCCACTGCACTCCAGCCTGGGTGACAGAGTGAGACCCCATCTCTAAAAAAAAAAAAATTAGTATTAACAACCTGAATTTAAGAGCTGAAATTATGAAACATCTAGAAGAAAACATTGAGGAAATGCTCCAGAACATTGGTCTGAGCAAAGATTTTTAAAAATGATACCTTAAAGGCACAGGCAAAAAAACTAAAATTAGAAAACTGGGATTGCATTAAGCAAAAAAGCTTCTGAGTAGCAAAGCGATCAGTCAACAAAGTGAAAAGACAAACTACGGAATGAGAGAAAATATTTCCAAACTGTCCATCTGACAAGGGATTAATAAACAGAATATATAAGGAGCTGAAACAACTCAATAGCAAAAAATCAAAGACTCAGATTAAAAAATGGGCAAAAGATCCAAACAGATTTGTCAAAAGAAGACCAATAGGTGTATGAAAAATGGAGACCATTACAATTCATCAGAGAAATGCAAATTAAAAGCACAATGAGGTATCTTTTCACATCAGTTAGAATGGCTTTTTAAATGGAATATTATTTAGCCATAAAAATAATGAAGAACATACAGCAACATGGAGAGAACTTGAGGTCATTATGTTAAATAAAATAAACCAGGCACAGAAAGACAAATATTGCATATTCTCACTCATATGTGGGAGCTAAAAAAGTGGATCTCATGAAAATAGAGAGCAGATTGGTGGTTACTGGAGGACAGGAGGCATGGGATTGTGGGTGGGAATGAAGAGAAGTTGATTGATATACAGTTAGATTGATTTATATACAGTTGATTTAGTTGATTTATATACAGTTAACTGTATATAAATATACAGTTAGAGAGGGAAAATAAGACCTAGTTTTTGAAGGTTAGTAGGGTGGCTATAGTTAACATTGATCTATTGTACTTTCAAATTAGCTAGAAGAGAATAATTTGAATGTTCATAGCATAAAGAAGAGGTAAATATGTAAGGAGACAGAGATCCCAATTACCCTGATTTGATCTTTATACATTATATAAATGTATCAAATTATCACATCTACCCCCAAAATATGTACATCAATTATGTATCATTAAAATAAACAAAATCTCAGATAAGAAAGAGTAGATATAAAAATAACTAAATGAAAACTTTGGACTAGAAAAATATAATGATGAAAAAAGAAACTTCTAAGTTCAGTTGATTTCAATCGTGAATTCTACCAAACTTCTAAAGAAGAAATAGCACCAATTATAAACACTCTCTCCCCACAAACAGAAAAAGAGGGAACACTCCTCAATTTATTTATGAAACTAATAGTACCCTGATGCCAAAATCAGATAATGACAGTAAAAAATAAGAAAATTACTGTTCAATATTCCTCATGAATACATAACAAAAATTTAAATCAAATATTTACAAATGGAATTCAACAATATGTAAAAAGAATTATACAACATGGCCAAGTGATATGTACTCCAGGAATGCAAACATGGTGTAATATTCAAAACTCTATGTAATCTACCACATTAACAGACTAAAGAGGACAAATCACACGATCATATCAGTTGATGCAAAAGAGCATTTGACAAAATTCAACACCTATTTATGATATTTTTTTTTAGGCTCTGAAGAATTAGAGCTTTTTTTTCTTTTTTTTTTTATTTCAGCATATTATGGGGATACAAATGTTAAGGTTGAGTACATTTCCCTTGCCCCCCTCCCCCC
>CAUYRT010087318.1:0-38203 GCA_963574885.1 Lepilemur ruficaudatus | reverse complement strand
CCCCTTGGATGAGAGAAGCATGAGCTGGAGGCCCAGACCTTGAGGGGGTGGGAAGTGAGCAGTTTCCTTTCATGGCCGGCTCCTCCCTTGGTGGCCCTGCCTGGAGAAGGTCCTCAGCTCGTGGGTGGAGCATGCTGTGATTGGCCAGTGATGCCTGCCTTGGCCTCAGAGGGCAGCACAGTGCAAAGCCAGGGTTTGCCAGGACCATGGTTGCACAGTCACCATGGACAGTTCACGTCATGGAGCATTTCTAGTGTGGCCTGTGCCACGTGCTTTGTCCTGCCAGCTCCTCCCACCAGCTGCGCAAGGCAGGCCCTGTTGTCCTCACCCTCAGTTTGCAGAACGGGAAGTGGAGGCACAGGGAGGTTAAGCCTCCTGCCTGCACTCACTGGCTCAGAGCAAGGCCTGTGCTGGGTCAGGTCTGACACTCACGTGCCGGACCCAGGCCCCTCTGTGCCTGACTTGCCCTCCCCGAGCCTCACCACCCCTGTAGGGTGGCTGTGACGAGAGGCACCTGCAGGGCCTCTCATCTCACTTCCTCATCTGTCAAATGAGGCTGTGCGATCTCTCAGGTCAGGCTCTGGAGATTCTGGGTTTCAAGGAGAGGGTCTGCAAAGCGTTGAGGCAGGGGAGGCCGGAGGAGGCCGGAGCAAAGGATCGAGGCGCAATTGGAAAGGTGCAGACAGGCCCACTCCCCGGCCTGCTCTCTCCCCAGGTCCCTGAGCGGACGGCTGCGCCTGGGGCTGGCTGAGCAGTCGGTGCTGGCCGCCCTCGCCCAGGCTGTGAGCCTCACGCCCCCAGGCCAAGGTGAGCTCCTTTGGCCAGCCTTTGTCTTCTCCCCAGAGCAAACGTGGCCTTCCCTGGTCCTTCTCACAGGTCCACGCCCCGCCCCTTCCCCACACAGCTCCTGCCACCCCAGACTCCTCCCCTGAGCGAGGTGTCTCTTGGGTCTCTGTTTACATTCCTTCCCATACGGCAGAGCACCCACTGTGGGCCTGGGGTGGCTGAGGGCAAGGGCACCTCCCAAAGCCTCTGGGAGTCTTTTCTTAGGATTCCCCCCAGCTGTGGTGGATGCTGGGAAGGGCAGGACGGCAGAGGCCAGGAAGACGTGGCTGGAGGAGCAGGGCATGACCCTGAAGCAGACGTTCTGGTGAGAGTCGGGGCCGTGGGCACAGCCTGGGGGCTGCCAAACATTGGTGACCGTGGGGCTGGTGATTGAGAGCAGGGGTGATGACCAGCTGAGATCGGACCTGCTGACAGAGATCAGGAGGGTGGCAGGCGGTGAAGCACCAGTGACCCAGGGAAAGGCAAAAAGAGGCGCTGGCAGTAAGTGAGGGCAGCGGGCAGCGAGAGGTTTCTGAGTTCCAGGCAGGCTGCGCGTGCAGAAAGGCCGTAAGAGACCCGGGGGAGGGCTGGTGACTGACGCGTAGTGAGGGGCTGTCACGGTCTCAGAGAGGACGTCCGTGGAGTGATGGCGAGGGCTCCGGAGGGGGCCACATGGGGAGACCTTGACCGAGTGCTGTGACAGCGAGATGATGGGTGCCCCAGAGATGGTGTCTGAGGCAGAGGGGCCAATGAGCAGTCCCCCGAGTGCCCGGGGGCCACCCTGGGTGCTGGGCACACAGCAGAAAACAAGCCCTCGCAGGGCTCCCGGCTGGGAGGGTGGGGGTGGACCCACCTTTGCCTGAGAGGGGCTGACCCACCGCTGGCCTCTTCCTCGCCCAACGGATGAAATCTGAATCTTTGCGGAGGAGCCTGGCCTTGAAAACCTTGTTTGCTGCCTTTCATTTCAAAATTTTAAGGCAGTACGGATGTTTTTGTCACGTGGCTTAAATCAGGGTTATAAATGCGTCCATCGACCCAAGCAGTATTAATTGTACCCGTTAGGTAGGTTTTTGCCCCTCTCCTCCTCCCCCCTCCCTCCTGCTTGATTTCCAACGAGTTTTACTCCCACCCATGGGATGTGTGTCCATCGGTTAGTTCCAGTTTATTAGAGAATACGTGTGCTGTGTGCTTTTCCATTCTTGAGATACTCCACGTAGGATAATAGTCTCCAGTTCCTTCCAAATTTGCTGCAAAAGGCATCAATTCATCCTTTTTATGGCTGAGTGAAGTTAACACGACCTTCCGTGGTTCTCGTGTGTGGGCCGAGGAGAGAATCGCTGGCCTGGGGATGACGGACCGACGGCAGGCCCAGACTAGGGGAGGTGGAGTCGGGGTGATGGATAGTGGCGCGGAGGGAGAACACAGAGACGGAGTGACAGGAGGGCTGGGGACACGGTGACGGAGACGGGCAGGGCCATGCAGGAGCCCGGGCTTCTGGGTGCAGGCTGAGGTATCTTTCCGAGCTGTGCGAGTTCTAAGAAGACTTTCCTGCATCTCGTTCTCGCCCCCCACCCCAGTGAGGTGCCTGACCTGGACCGAATTGTGCCTGTGTTGCTGGAGCATGGCCTGGAACGTCTCCCGGAGCACTGCAGGCTGAGCCCAGGTATGGGCCCCCGGGTCCGACGGCAGCCCACCTCCTGCTGAGCCTCTGTGCCCTCTGGGAACCTGCAGATCCTCTTCTTTCCCCACCAAAATTGCATCCCCTCCCTGGTTCTGAAACCCATTCCTTTCTCTGGGGCGTCTCCCTCCCGCGCTGGTGTGGAGGTGGACTGCCGGAGCGGGGTGCACCAGGGGCAGTGGGCAGGCCCGAGGGAATTGCTTTCTGTCACACATCAGTCGCCAGAGCAAGGCGGGGGTCGGGGAGGGTACGAGGCTGTGCTCCAGGGATCACCCAGGGACCAGGCTCCTTGTCCTGTCCCTCTGCCCTCCTGAGGTTGTCGCCCCAGTGTGTGTGATCAGAGATGGCTCAGAGAGGAGGGGAGGCAGCCAGATTGCTCATGAGGATGTGACCCAGACGTAGCACCTCCTGCGTGTGTTCCAGTCACATGGCCTTTGCTAGCTGCAAGGGGCAGGGGGGTTGTCCCAAGTGCCCTTCCAGAACACAGGAGGGTTCATTCTCTTGCACAGTGGGGAGAAGGGAGAATGGGTGCTGGGGCGCCTTGGTGGTCTCTATCACTCTCCCCACGCAAGGCATTGCCTTCCCTCTGCGCCGTCCTACCCTAACCCACTCTCTCCTCCCCGCCAGGCATCCCCCTGAAGCCAATGTTGGCCCATCCCACTCGGGGTGTCAGCGAGGTCCTGAAACGCTTCGAGGAGGCAGCTTTCACCTGCGAGTACAAATACGACGGGCAGAGGGCACAGGTACGGGCAGCAGGACACATCTCTTCTGCGGGAGGCAGGAAGTGCCGCAGAGTAGGGTGGGGGGAAGTTGAACGGGAGCTCAGAGCCAGCCTCCGACGCGTGCTGCCCGGCTGATCTCACAGGTCTCCCTGGGCTTTAGTCCCTGCAATGAGCGAGACGGTAACCACCTCACAGGCCTATGCAAGGATAAAATCGTCAAAAGTGCTGACCTGTGTTAGCGGGAGCTCAAGATACGTTGGCTCCACTTGTGCCCTGCTGGTGGGTGTGTTACAACAGCCATTCTGGGAGGCACCTACATGGCCCCTTAGTGCAGTGACTTGTGTCCCATGACCCGGAACCAGAGGGCACCCAACGTGGGTGGGCGTCTGCCGGGCTGTGAGGCAGCTGCACACAGTGGATTCAGTAGACACTTAGCATCATAAGTGGATCTTCAAAATACAGTGTTGAGAAAAAAGTAAACAAAATGATTCATGATACCGACAATGATTTTATATATATAAACTTTCTTGAACTAGCAGTACACATGTATGTAGCCCTGCTCAAGGCCTGTGATCAGAGTGTTTTAAAATAAGCTAATATAAACTAGCAGTGGAAACCAGAATGATATTTACAGCATAACGACATTTAGGCAAACATCAGTATGTGCACCTAGCAAGAGACACATGTTTACAGGAGGGGAGGAGTAGGGATGGGAAATAAAAAGATGACGGGGGCTTCCAGAGACGGGTGGGAGGTGCTGTTGGAACCAAGATGATTCGCCCAGGTCTCTGCCCCAGTTCCTCCTCCAGAGCATCCAGAACCTTCTACCAGTGAAGGTGGAGCTAGAAGGGAAAGGAGGGCCCACGTGGGGTGGGCTTGGCTCTGATTTCCTCTCCCTTCCCCGACCCGCTGTGGCAGATCCATGTTCTGGAAGGCGGGGAGGTGAAGATCTTCAGCAGGAACCAGGAAGATAACACCGGGAAGTACCCGGACATCATCAGCCGCATCCCCAAGGTGGGCGTCTGCCAGGCACTCTCCCTCTGGCAGGGGCTGGCTTGGCGCAGTGGGGGCTTGTTGGAAGGAAACTGGATCTCTTTTGGCTATAGATGACAGAGCACCTGCTGTACGTGGCTTAAGCAGGTATTTTTTTCTCAAAGAAATCTGGAGGTGGGCAGCCCAGCAGTGGCGTGGTCCAGCACTGGTATCCTCCCGCACCCAGCTCATTCCTGCCTCTGTCCTCTACTATCATTGGCTGGTTGGTTTTCATCCCAGTGCCTGTCCCCTGATAGTTTCCCAAATAGATGTCACACTTCCAGACAGAAGGAAAAGGGATTCTAGTTTCTGTCCCCTCCCATGAAGATACCTGTCAACCACCCAGCTGACTCCAGCTTGGAGTCACTGTCCATTCAGCACTGGGTCCGGTGGCCACCCTAGTGCGACAGCGGCTGGGAAAGCCAGAATCGAACTCTGCAGCCTCTCTGGCAAGGAAGACAGAAAGTGGGGACAAGGGTGCAGAGAGTTGGCCTGCAGATGGGTCCAGCCTCAGAGTGAAGCCCACGGTCGTGTGGGGCTGGGCCTCACGGGCTGAGCTGGGGGTTTCTCTGCTCCCAGCAGGAGTCTCTGGCCTGTTTCAGGACTCCTGTCAAAGCCTTTCTCCGTGCCTGCCCTTGATTAACTAGGAAATTGTTTCTTTCAGACAGCAGGGAACACAGTGTTCAGAATCCTGCCTGCTAGAGGCGGCGAAGACGAGAGCCACAGGACAGCCTTGGTGGCTCTCCTGCTGAGTGCCAAGCACTGTTTTTTAAAATTTTATTAAGATGTAATTTCCATAAAAGTTTCTGATTTTAAGTATACAGTTACTTTGATAAGTTTTCACAAGTTTATACACCGTGTGACCAACACCCAGTGAACGTATAGGACATGTCCGTATTCTCATCACTCTAGACTATTCCCCATGCCCTGGCCAAGGAAGCCCCCTCCTCCGCCCCCACCATCCATCTGCCAGAGGCTACCCCTGATCAGCTTGTTTGTCACCGTAGGTTAGTTTTGCTTATTCTAGAGCTTCCTACTAGTGGTGTCATACAGTACAAAATCTTCTCTGTTTGGCTTCTTTCGCTTATTCATTCAACAAGTACTTACTGGGCATCTGCTCCGAGCTGGGCCCTGTACTGCAGGCTGCGGATGTGACACTGACAGGCCTGCCACGGTCGCTGCCCTTGCCAAGCTCACGGCCTAGTGGGGCAGGCAGGCCTTCACTAGAGAGGCCTGCTGTTGATTCTGTGATTACAGGTACAGTCAGGGCTCTGAAGAAAAAAAACAACCTTCTGTAGCCTGTAGGAGCAACAGACTTGACTTAGGCTTAGTGTCGGGGAAGCTACACGGGTCCGGGACACGGCAGGGCTGGTGCCCCTGGACTTGGGCCTCGTAAGGGTAAAGGCTTCCCAGCGGAAGCAAAGGACAGGGAACAGCCAGAGGGAACCGCGTGTGCAAGGGCCCAGTAGTGGGAGGGCATAGCCCATTAGAACAAAAGAGGCTCATGTGCCAGGGTGACAAGAGCAAGACTGCGGGGCCAGGGGAGGTGAGGGAGGGCCAGGCTGATGGGGAGACTGCCCACCCCCCAGCACTGGGGAGTCACGGGGTGGTTTTAGCAGGGACGTACTGCGACCAGATTGGCTTTGCTAGGATCGCCCTGGCTGCTGTGAGGAGAGTGGCCTGGGGACAGTGCAGGATGGGGAGACCGGTGAGATGAAGTGGCTGAGCGCAGGGGGGTGGTGGGAGGTGAGCAGCTTGGAGAGAGATTTTTGAAGGGGAAATTGACACGTTCACTGGGGAATTGAATATGGGTAAGAGGAAGAGGGAGATGACAAAGGCTCCTGGGTCTCCAGCTAGTGAGACTAAATAGTACATTTTCAGAAAAGTTTTTTTTCCCTCCCCTCAGTGGGGATCTGCGTTCATGTCTGTTTGTCAGTGGATCTGGAGAGCTGTGGAAGGAAAAGGGAATTTGTTTCCCCATGTCTTTCTTTTGACCTCATCCTCTGCCTCATACAAGCCCTGAGTCTCTCCCTTCACTTCTCAGATTAAACACCCGTCTGTCACATCCTTCATCCTGGACACCGAAGCCGTGGCCTGGGACCGGGAAAAGAAGCAGATTCAGCCATTCCAAGTGCTCACCACTCGCAAACGCAAGGTAGCATTGGTCCCCTCCACTGCCTGCCACAGCCCCATACTCCCTCATCTTCCCAGGCCTGGCTACAGATCCTGTCCAATCCCAGAAGGGCAGAATGTCAGTCTGAGTGCCGTTCTCTCAGCCATTTTGCAGAACAGCTGCCACAGCCCCAACCATCACATTCTCATCCCAGCATCCCAAGTAGGAAGGAGGGGAAGGGCCCTTTTCCCGAATCTCTATCATTTTGCTGTGAAAGAAGATCTGTTCTGGGACCCTCCACAACCTGGACCCCAGCAGACCTCCCCTTTATATCTCATTGGTCACATCACCCTCATTAGCTGCAAAGGAGGCTGGGAGAACAAATATCTGGTGAAGGGAGTGAGGTGGTCAGAATTAGCCGAGAGCCATGATGATTCACTACCTGGGGCCAGCGGCATTGCCACCCTCACGGGTGTGCGGCCTGTCAGCTGGGGAGAGGGAGAGAACAGCAGGTGACCGGTGCTGCCTCAGGCACCATGCAAGGGGGACCCAGCCAGCCCCGTCACACCTTCCCCCAACTCCTGGTCTCCATTTTTCCCCCACCAGGAGGTGGATGCGTCCGAGATCCAGGTGCAGGTGTGTCTGTACGCCTTCGACCTCATCTACCTCAACGGAGAGGTAACTTCCGGCTTCACGTCCAGGGCGGCCACAGGAAGACAGGGTGGTGCGTGGGCCTGGGAGCCAGCAGTCGGACTGTCATTTCTGACTCTGCGCTTCACTGAGTGGGGAGGCCACTTGGGCAGTGCCTCTCCAGGTGCCGTTATTCAACTGGTATTAAGTGACGAGAGACCCGTAGTGTTCGTTCAAGCTCCAGCAAGGCTGCGACTCCCTGTCTGGTGCTCCTGAGGTCACCAGCTCTGAGTGGTGTCCAGCCCGGTGCTTTAAGTTCTCAGAATCCTCCCGCCAGCGCGGTGCTCCCCTCTCAAGGCGTTCTGTAACCCACGTTCCTGCTTGTGACTTGTATGTTTCCTGTTTGCCTCACGGTCAGGACTCACTGTGTCTGTCTCCATGATAACATCCCATCTTCTGTCCTCCCTCCCCGCCCTCAGTCCCTGGTACGTGAGCCCCTTTCCCGACGCCGGCAGCTGCTCCGGGAGAACTTCATGGAGACGGAGGGTGAATTTGTCTTCGCCACCTCCCTGGACACCAAGGACATTGACCAGATCGCCGAGTTTCTGGAGCAGTCCGTGAAAGGTGAGGGCTCCCGCTCTTCTCTCCGCCAAGGTCTGTGGCCTCCCTGCAACCCACGCTGACCCCAGCTTCCCAGCCTGTCCCCCACCCCAGACGATTTGACCAGAATCCCGCCTGCTCCAGCCCTTGTGAGCCAGGGGTTCCCAAGAGCCACGCTCTGTGTCTCCCTCAGACTCCTGCGAGGGGCTGATGGTGAAGACCCTGGATGTCGACGCCACCTATGAGATCGCCAAGAGATCGCACAACTGGCTCAAGGTTATTCCCGCCCCTGACCCGGGCTTCCCCACCAGAGCCCTGGCTCTGCAAGTCTGTCCCGACTGGGCAGTCGTTTCGAGTCTCCACTCTGCGCCCTGTTTGAGCTCAGGGACCCTCTTCAGAGTCCCACAGTCCCACCCCAGGTCCTTGTTAGTGAGTTCACTGGGAGTTGATCGGGAACAGCCCCCGGCGCAGGCACTGCGGATCCTGCAGTGTGAAGTTTGGGTGAGGTCTCTGTTCTCTCCGCACTGGCCTCGGCGTCGGCCAGGCACTCGGGAGCAAGCCAGCCGCAAACGAACAAGATAAAGTCGGGCCACGATGAGCGCCATGGGGATCGCGAGTCCATTTGGGGCCCGCAGGTCTGCAAGCACCCTAGGTGACTGGGAAGAGGCAGCGTTTGGGTTGAGATTAGACAATAGGAAGGGGTCGGCGACACGAAGATCAGGGACAGAGCGCCAGGCGGGGTGGGAGTGGGGGCGTAAGTGCAAAGGCCTCAAGGAAGGAACAAGCTGGGCGTGTGCAAGGAGCAGGCAGGTGAGGGAGGAGTGGGGAGCAGGCCCCAGGTCACGCAGTGACTCGGGAGCCACCGTCAGATAAAACCGGATCTTCCTCTCAGAGCTTCGAGAAGCCAGGGGAGGTTTCGTGCAGGGGAGTCACGGGGTCTGGTTGGCATTTTGCAAAGGTCCTCTGGTTTCCCTGTGGCGAGTGGACGGGTGGGGTGCTGGGCAGAAGTGGGAGTGAGTGAACAGGAGTCTGTCGTCTGCTAAGAGACGATGCAGGTTGAGTGGAGAAGGGGCGGTGAGTGCTGGGTGAGCACCAGAGACTCTCTGGAGCTGAGCTGGCCTGGCCTGCTGGCGGGACCTGCCTGTGTGCTTACCTGTGACCCCTCTAGACACGGAGCAGCTGTGCGAGCACCAACCTTCCCTGTCTTAATTCTATACCTAGAAGCCCCTCCCATGTCCATTCTCACGGGGGCCATCCTCAGTGTTCTTTCTGGAAGTTCTCCCCAGCCCACCGATTAGCTCCAGCAGTGAGGTCCCTGCCCCCTTGGTCCCCACTCCCCCTCATATCTTGCCTCCCCTTCTCCCAGCTGAAGAAGGACTACCTCGACGGCGTGGGCGACACCCTGGACCTTGTGGTGATCGGCGCCTACCTGGGCCGGGGGAAGCGGGCCGGCCGGTACGGGGGCTTCCTGCTGGCCTCCTACGACAAGGACAGTGAGGAGCTGCAGGCAATATGCAAGGTCCCGTGGGCTTGGGGCTGACTGCAGAAGCAGGACAAAAGTAGATTCGAATTCTGGGAGACTCCTGTTGGCAACCTAGGGAGGGCCTAGACCAAGAGGTGGTCATGTCCTCCCTGTGAAGGATTATTTTTTTCCTAGTTTTTATTTACATTTTCTGATTCTATAAGTAACTCTTGCTTCTTATAGAAAAATGGGCTAGTATGGAAAGGTGTAAGAAGCCTATGTCAGTTAGGAATTTAACTTAGCAGCAAATACTGGTAGCTTACCTAAGAGAAGGATTTATTTTTCTCTCATGGAATGAGAAATGCGGGGGGCGGGGGCAGGCAGCTCTCCAATGTCATTGGGGTCCAGGCTCCTCCTCTCTTTCCCCATATTCGTTTTTGTCATGTGCTTCTGGCCTCAGCGTCACAGTATGGCTGCAGGTGTTCCAGCCATCATGGCCCTGCATGTTCCAAGCAGCAGAAAGGAGGAAGGCACAATGACAAAGAGGGGTGGGCCACCCCAGTCAGCCTCAGCCAGTGAACAGCTTCCATTAAGTTTTGTTGGTCAGAACTTTGCTGCACGGGCCACCCATATCTACAAGGGACTCTGAGAAATGTGGGTTTTTTTTAAGCTATGCATATTATAACTTGATTTTCCTGTGTTTTTCCTGTATTCCCATATGTAACAAATTTGGGTCTTTTGCCACAGAAACAGAAAAATATTACCCAGAATCCCAGAGGCAACCACTAGTAACATTTGAGGGGGTGTTTTATGGAATATTTATATTTTTACAAAATTGTGATTCTTCTCTATGAGTTATTTTCTTTTCTGCCTTTTTGTCGTATAATTACTTTATTTTAAATGTTACTCTATGCACTTAAGTAATAAGGTAACATGACCTGAACACCTGCACAACTTCCAATGGACGTGCCCCGGTTTCACGAACCGGTTCCCTGTGCTTGTGTGGTTGGAGTGTTGCCAGCTTTGTTCTCATGAATAACATCAGCATTTGATATACATTAACATAAATGATCAGTGATAGAAGTGATTTTATAATTCACAGAGTATCTTTGACAACCATTTAAAAATGGTCTGTCATCATTTTAAATTATTTAGGATAGATTTTTTTTTTTTTACGAATAAATTTTTAAAAGAGCTGTTGTTGGGACAAAAGGCAAAAAAATGTCTAAGGCTCCCAATACAAAAGGGCTTTGCAGCTGACGTCTTGCATCAGTCAGAGATGCCCATCTTGCTGCATGTCTGCCAGCATCGAGTATTACTGTTTTTTAGTATTTTGGTAGGTGAAAGAAGCTCTCAGCTGTTAAGATTGGAGCTGAGGACAAGTTACCGGGCAGGTGGGATGTAGGTGAGCCCGAGGGAGTGACGTCCTGGGCCAGGGAGACAGAGTGGAAGGAGCAGGGGTGTCACATGAAACAGAGCCAGTGAGCAGGGTCATGGACGTCCTGCTGGGAGAGTCACTCCCCCTCCAGTCACTTTGGCGGGATGCTCAGCGCCCCACCCCCACCCTTCCCCTGGTTTCCATGGATGCTGCGTGGACCAGAAGGGGCTGGGGGTCCTTAGATGGCAGGAGCCAGGAGGAAGTGCTGGGCCACTGGCCGAGCCTCTGACCTACCCCGTCCTTCCTGTAGCTCGGGACTGGCTTCAGCGACGAGGAGCTGGAGGAGCATCACCAGCGGCTCCAGGTGAGCCGTGGTGGCTGTGCCTCGACCTCCCCACCCCTGATGGCCTGCGGGTGTCCATGTCTCTTTGTCTGTTCCCTCCCCTCATTTCCACCCACTTTCCCCACTCCCCAGCCCTTGACTTTGAGGTTCCAGACCCTCCCTGTTCCTCTCTCCTCTGCTCCCGTAGGCCCTGGTACTGCCCGCGCCCCGCTCCTACGTGCGCATAGATGGCGCCCTGGCCCCCGACCACTGGCTGGACCCCAGCACCGTGTGGGAGGTGAAGTGCGCAGACCTCTCCCTGTCCCCCATCTACCCTGCCGCCCGTGGCCTGGTGAGTGACGGGGACCCAGGCACAGCCTTGCGAAGGGCTCTGGGGGGGAAGGTTGGCAGCAGAGTGGGGAGGCGCCCTCGGGGGCCACGTCGGCCCATCCTGAGCAGTGACCAAGAACACAGCTTGCATGTAACTTGCATGTCAGATAACGAGGTCAAAAACCTTTTTCTTTAAAAGAAAACAAGAATTCCCCAGGAGTAGAAAGAAAACGGTGACATTGCTTCCGTTAATATCATAATCTCACCTTCGACTCTGAATTCTGGAAAATTCAGTTATTTTAAGTAAAAGCTAGTAGTGCGCTTCCTGGTGAGCTTTTGCCCTGACTGCCGCAGTTTCTTCCTCAATCATAATTAATTTCCATGCTACCAAGTTTTTTAATTCCTTGGCTGATTTCTCTCTCCGGTGATTCTGTCCTCGTCACCAGCTGCGGTATTGTTGTACGCCAGGGGAAAACGCCAGCCGTGGCTGGCGCTGGGACAGCTCTTAGCTTTCTCCTTCAAAAGAACAGTGCATCTCAGATATAAAATGTACTCTCTTTGTGATTTCTTTCCATCCCTCACATCCGCACCGGTGCGTTCTTTTCTGATGAGAAGCAGGCTTCCGTTTTAAGAGAAGGATCTCATATTTTTGATCTCATTTTTTTTTTTTTTAATTTGTCACTCATGCTGCCTAGTAGACAGCCAGGGTGCCCTGGTAACAGGTGACAGGGCTGGTGTTTATCCAGCACTCACCGTGAAGCCGACACTATGTGATGATTAGCATTTTACTTGCACGCACTCATCTATTGCTTACAAAAGCCCTGAGCCATAGTGACATGAGCGTCTCCATTTTACGGTGACGAGGCAGAGTCCCAGGGGGCTTAGGGAACTGGCCCAGGGGCACATGGCTCCTGAGCATTGGGAGCTGGAATTTGAACCCCAAGTTCTGGTTCTAGAACCCACACCCAGACTCTTTGCTATTCTGCCTCTCAGCCCTAATCAGTAATAATAACAGCATGAATAGCAGCTAGAGCAGCTGGCATTTCTTAAGCACTTACTGTGCGCCAGGTACAGTTCCAAGCACTTTGTCAACTCATTTAAGCCTTAAAACAAGCATTGTTCAGCCCCGTGGTATGGACCAGGAAACCGGGGCCCCGTCAAGGGGGGAGGAGGCAGGGAATTGCCACAGCCAGCGGACTGCAGCTCGGCCGCAGGAGAGTCTCCGTCCCCTCTCCTCCCCCCGCAGGTGGACAGTGAGAAAGGGATCTCCCTCCGCTTCCCTCGGTTTATTCGAGTCCGGGAAGACAAGCAGCCGGAGGAGGCCACCAGCAGTGCCCAGGTGAGGCCCTTGAAAGGATGAGGGGGGCGGGAGGGGGGTCGCCCTGCGACTTGGTCAGACCAGCTTCTTAGAGAGGCAGACTCTGGCCTGCAACTTGGGAGCTGGGGGCAGCGGGGAGCTTCTGACCCCCACCCCCGTCTCCCCCCAGGTGGCCTATCTGTACCAGAAGCAGAGTCAGATTCAGAACCAGCAGGGCGAGGACTCGGACTCTAACCCTGAAGATACATACTAGGCCCTGCCTGCCGGGGCCCGGGTCGCAGGGCAAGAGGTGGGGGGACCCAGGCACGTGGCCTCTACTTTCCAGCAACTCTGGTGTCGCAGTCTGTGGCTTTTGAGCGTCGGGTGTGTGTGTGATGTGTGAGGCGATTGATTATTCCAGGGTCTGGGATTCATCTGGGCATTTCTTTCAATAAATAATTATCAAACACTCTGTGACAAGGTCCGTGCTGGGCTCTGGGGCCAAAGCTCTAGGAAGTCGCACTTTCCCAGCATGTGACAGTGTGCTAGGAACTGGGCCAGCACCGTCCAGCAGAGCTTCCTGCTGTGATGGGAGTGTTAGCTCTATGCAGTGTGACAGCCACCGGCCACCTACAGCGATCAAGCACTTGCCATGTGGCCAGCGCAGCCGAGGACGTGAATGTTTCGTGTAATTGTATTGGACCGCGGCAGTCTAAAGTCTTTACATGTACATTTTTTACCTTGTTTAACCGCCTAGCAGTTCTACAGGTAGGTGCTGTCATGATCCCTGTTTTCAAAGATGGGGACAGGGAAGCACAGAAAAGGTCAGTGACTTATCCAGGGCCATACCTAGGAGTGTCATCGCCAGCTCTGACCTGGCCTTCTGACCACACCTGTCAAGTAAGGTCCTCAGCCTCTCAGGAGACAGTAAGGATGGCGACTTGGGTGTGACCCCTGGCTCTGTGACCCACCAACTGGTGACCAGGCGTGGCCTCAGAATCTGCAGCACAGTGCTGTAGCCGTCACCCATGAGGCATAATGGTGGCTGTACCTGTCTTGCTCACCGTTTTCCCACCTGGCACAATGGTGTGGGCATGTGGCGGCTGGAGTGTCAGTCCACAGTGGCACATGAGGTAGGACCAAGGACATCGCTGTTAGTCACCCCAACATCCCTTGACCCCCTTCCTTCTGACATCCTCCCGGAGTGCTGACTTCCTCCCACCGCTTGCTTCGGGGAAGAGTTCCCTGTCCACAGCGCGGGTACAGACAGACCACACTGGTCGTGGCAGCCCCGTTAAGCTCGCCACAAGTCAGGCTGGACACTGATAGGCGTGGGAACGTTGGCCATTGCAACACGAAGTCTTTTGGGACTAAGGGGAAGAAGCTTCTGGAAAACTTTTTCAAAGATTGTGCCAGAGAGAACTAGGCCCTGGCAGCCTCCTCTGGCCCTGCAGCAGCCCTCAGGTCCCCAGCTGGAGGAGGGCAGGGCCGGGACTCCGGCAGACAGGAGGCGCACAGGGCCGCACGGCCCAAACCGCCTGCTGCCAGGCTCTTGTCGAGCGGCGCGGCAGAGTCCCTTCGCCGTTGAGCAGCTCTCATTCGGGTCTGCCGCTGCCCGCAGGCAGAGGCGTCCTCCATGAGGTTGACATGAGGGCCAAGTAAGGGACGCACGGAAAGGGCTGGCAGCAGAGGTTGTCAAATGTGGTCCCCAACCAGCAGCTGAAACAGCAGCACCTGGGACCTTCTAGAAATGCAAACTGTCAGTCCTCACTCAAAACCTACTGCCTCGGAACCCCTGGCGTGGGGCCGGGACCTGCTGTCACAGGCCCTCCAGGTGGCTCTGCTAAGTGCTAACCTTTGAGAACCACAGATTTAGGGCATTGCCCAGCACGTGGTAGAGACTCAATAGATTTTTTGCTGACATGCTATGATGGTGACGATGGTGAAGAGGGAGGGGGAGGAGGACATGGGGACTCCTGTTGGAAATGCCACTGGGGCCCAGAGCAGGGAGGCTCCTTGCCTGGTTCATAGAGACACTTGTTGGTTTCCCACACCCAGGGGAGCAGGCTGTAGGTTTGCCAGTGGAACGTGCTGAAAAGATGAAACACAGAGGAGAGTGGGTAGTGAGGGGGGGGTCAGAGGGGCTGTGGAGAAGGAGCCCTGGGATAGCTGAAAGGGGTAGGGGATGTTGATCTCAAGGTTTGGGGGAAGTCAGAGAAGGGAGGCACCTGGGAGGCTGGCCCAGGCAGGAGGGAGATGCGGCAGGACCCCACGTGTACCACGCGCAGTTTCCTTTCCCTCCTGGACAGGGCTGTGCTGGGTTCCCAGCCTCCCTTGCAGCTATGTGGGGCTGCGAGGTGGATTTCTAGCCAATGAGCAGGGACACAATGCCCGCCCCTCAAGAAAGCTCCTGTGTTCCTCCATGTTCGCTCGCTCATCCCATGCACAGGCAGGAAACGGGAAGGACAAGGGCCTGTGCCTGCCTCCCCACGCTCCCGGCTGCCAGCCCTCATTGGATCATGTGACTGTCGAGCAAGAAATAAACTTGAGTGGCGTTCAGTCACTGCAATCTTGGGGCCATGACTTGGGTAGCCCACCCTGACTGATGGAAGGGGCCTGGGGGACGGTAGGGTTGGGGCGAGGGACAGGACGGGCTCGAGTCACCAGCCAGGGATGGAAAGGGGGCGGGGAGATGGGGAAAGACGGGCCATTGCTATCTCATCTTACGGAGGAGAAGGAGGAGAGGTTAAACCTCGTGCTTAAGATCACGGAGGCAACAGCAGAGAATCCAGGATCTGAACCCGTCTTGTCTTTAGAAGCAGCACTCTGGGCTACCAAGGAGACCGCCACCTATGAGAAATGAATACCAAACAGCTGCCAGGTGTGAGCCAGGTGCGGTCCAACAGTTCCAGCCCAGTCCTCCAGTTCCAGTCCAACAACACAGGGCTCATTCATTCTACTTTTTCCTTTCTCTTTTAGTAGCTCTCTTTCCAACAGTGGGAGGCCTGGCTCATGCTACCCTTACTAGAACCTCCAAGTGTAACCAATCCCTTCTCCGTTGCCATCCCACCCCCTGGGGTCACTTTTCCCCCCCTAACCTGGCTTCAACACCTTCTACCATGCTGCCTCCACGAGTAGGCATCCTTCTCACTCCACTCGGGCCATGCCAGATCCCAACGTGTGGCCTCCTGCATGACCCCTTTGCAGTGCAGACCCCCACCCTAGACCATGCTGCATATAGATTCACCTCCCACGGGGGTGTTCCCAGCTCTCAGGCCCCAGCACTCTGGGCCACGCCGCCCCTCTACGGGGACTCCCCCCTCTCCCCACTACCCACACCAGATGGCCCCAAGCCCCCTGCCCCACCCCCACCCTCCCATCACCCTTTTGGGCTCTGACACCACCATGATTCTCACCGCCCCCCACGACTCCTCACCGCCTACTCTTCCCCCCTGAATTATTCAGGAAGAATGGAAGGGAGGGATGAGCAGAGGGAGAGCAAATGCCACACTCCTGACCACCGTGCTCACCTACTTCCCACCTCCCGGCATCAGGCGAATCCCGATTCTCGCCTCCTGCTCTTTTGCTCACGTTCCTGACTCTGTCAGGGAAAGCCCCTTGTGGCCAAGGGCCCTGTCCTCTCCGTCTCACTGCCCAGAGCCCACGCTAGAGTGAGCCCTCAAAATGCTTGCTGGAACATTGTGTGAACGCACGCCCTCTGCTCTAACCCCCATTTTCAAAACGAACTTTCCGATTCTACTCGGGGGATAACACAGTGTCAGAGCCCGAGACTGGCTCTCCCCACCCACCTGGCTCAAGCCAGATGGGGAGGCAGGAACAGCTCTGATCCCTCCCCAGCCTGGTAGAGATTTCCGCCCAGCTGTCACACAGCTGGGGGACGCGGGGACAGAGGGACAGGTTGGAAGAGGTGGCAAAGGCGCACTGTCTTGACACCGGTGCTGCAGAGCTGTGCCCCGCCCTCCATGCAGTTCCCCTTGGGCCCCGCCTGCATCTTCTTGAGGAAAGGCATCGCTGAGAAACAGCGGGTGAGGCGGGGATGACAGGGACGGCAGCGGGCAGGGGACGTGGGAACCTGGCAGACAGCAGCAGAGAGCGGGAACTGAGAAGCCAGAATTCCAGGGCCCTTCGAGGGGCCATGTGAGCCAGGGGGATATCTGGGTGGGGGTAAAATCAGAAGTCAGGAGCGAAGAGGAGGAGATGAAGAGGAAGAAAAATAAAATAAAAGACAAGCTGGGATGATATTGTTGGGATCATCATCTTTCTTTTCTGCAGACACTTGTAGTGATGATGATGATGATGTCAACAACCATAGCTTACTAAGCCCTGTGCAAAGTGCTTTGCGTTCTCGATGTCACTGAAACCTCAGAACAGCTCATGAGGTTGATGACATTTTCATTCCCATTTTACAGGTGAGGAAACTGAGGCTCACAGTCATGAAGTCCTTTGCCTTAAGCTCACACAGTGAGCCAGTGGCAGGGTCAGAGCTGTTTGATTCCTACGGGCATGCTTAGAATTGTCAGGCATTAAGAGAAAAGGAAGGAAGGAAGGAAGGAAGGAAGGAAGGAGGGAGGGAGGGAGGGAGGGAGGGAGGGAGGGAAGGAAGAGGAGAGAGAGAAGAGAAGGTGGGGCAACCATGGTTGGAAATTCTCAGAGGTGTTAGGGATTGTTCCCACTGGCACTGATCACCCTGCCTGAGTGTCATTAATTACTGGCCCCATGCAAAGGGATTCTAACCCTTGGGGGGAAGGAGGGAGGCAGGTGGAAAAAGAGTCGATGGCGTGTCGAGGGAAGAATTCTGAGTTGGGAGTCAGGAGTCCTGAATTCAAATCCCAGCGTTGCACCCAACCTTGCCATATGACCTCAAGGGAGTCATTTCTCCCTCCTTTGGGAGGGGATCTGCCACTTATGAGCTGTGTGAGCTTGGGCAGTTTCCTTCACCTCTCTGTTTGTCGGCATCCTCGTGGGTAAGAGGGGATGATATTTGGACTGGCCTCACGGAGCAGTGTCTGAGGTTGAAACAAAATGGTTGTGGAAACTGCCTGGCACAGAGTCAGCACTGAACACACCAGCTGTGATTGTGAGTCTCACTTTCTTCATCTGGAAAAGGAGGAGATTGGATTCATGGTGTTTCAGACCCTTTGGGCACGATGTGATGGGTGCTTGTCTGGGAAAGGGGGAAGGAGGGCGATCGAGAGTGAAGGACGGGAGAGGGGAAGTGAGGGGCAGTGGGGAAGTGGGGGGGAGGTGAGAGCCCCAGCCTGGGAGTCGGGAGACAGGAGCAGGAAGAGGAGAGGCAGAGAGGAAGAGGAACGGGAGGGGGGAGGGGTAGCTTGGGAGAACATGGGACATGTTTGGGAAATGGGGTGTTGGCTTCCTGAACCTCTCTCCCAATTCCCCCTCCCCTGCCTTCCTTTCCAGGAGAGATCACTGGGACAAGATGAGATCGAAGGTAACGCCTTGTCCTGCAAATGCCCCATGTTGCCATCCACCCGCTTAATCACCCCTCAGTCCCCTTTGTGTATTTCTCTATGAAGCGATTTACATGAAAGTTTTACATCCCTCTCTGTAATTTTGTGGAACTCTTTCTCATGGCAGTTTAAGTACCTCCCAAAGTATTTAGAAGGCATCCCCAAGTGTCTCAGAGACTCAGGAGTGAAACATGAGTTTTAGAATGAATTGAAAATAGTTCTGTAGTCCCAGCTACTGTGGAGGCTGAGGCAGGAGGATTTCGTGAGCCCAGGAGTTTGAAGTTTCCATGAGCTATAATGATGCCACTGCACTCTAGCCCAGGCAAGAGACCCCATCTCAAAAAAAAAAAAAAAAAGAAAAGAAAAGAAAAAATTTTGTTTTTCTCTTGGTGGTTTTGAGGTTCCCCATAACTTCACCGAAGAGTTTGAAGAACTTTGGTGCTCTCAGGAATCCTGCCTCTTCCTAACACAGTTCAGATATCACTCCTTTGTGAAATATTTGTTTTTTAAGATGTATTTTCCCTTTGAGAAGTCTCTAGTGGAAGCCTCATTGATAGTTTCAAGGGATGCCACTCTTCCCCACGGAATGTTTCAAGTTCTCCACAAATTCTTCTCTCTATAACTTTCAGAGCTCCGGGAAGCATTTCTTGAGTTTGACAAAGACCGAGATGGGTTCATCTCTTGTAAGGACTTGGGGAATCTCATGAGGACGATGGGTTACATGCCCACGGAGATGGAACTGACTGAACTGGGCCAGCAAATCCGCATGAACTGTGAGGAGGCCAGGGGATGGGAGGAATGGCTGGGGGCGGGGAGGGCTCAGGGTGGAACTGGGGAACATATAGAGATAGGTCTGTGTTGAAGTCCCCATACCATTATCTAGTAATTGTGGTCATTTTGAAAAGCAAAGTTATCCCCTACTCTTGAGTCTCAGTTTCCTCACCTGTCAAGTGAAGATGCTATCACTCCTTAATTCATGCGATTGTGGAAAGGAAGGGGTAAAGGTGCTAATGCAGGCAAAGTCTTAGCCCCCAGTAAATTCTTGTCCAATGTAGACTATTACAATCACCACTAAGCTTCCTCAGTGGAACACAAGATTGGAGCTGCCTTGGATGTTGGAAACAAACTTGGAGTTGGAGCTAACGTCAGTGAATAGCGTTGCAAAAGGGGTGGGTTTTTAGGTGGAGACCAGAGCTGATTTTGAGATCAAAGCTGGAATAAAATTGCTAGTGGGTTGCTCCTGGGCATGTAATTGAGTAAACAAGGCTGAATTCAAGGCAATGATAGTACTTATATCTGGAAGAGACTTGGGTGCTCTTTAATTCATATACCTTCTTCTGTGGGTCCACAGATGAGGAGGCATAGGTCTTAACCTATGAAGAGATGTTCTGAAGGTCACACAGACAGTTAGTTACCACACCCCATCCACTCGTGTTGAGATTAGAGGGACGGGAGGGCTTGAGCTGGCGGAGTGGAGGGAGGAGGTCAAAGAAGGCTCTTACTGGACAGGGAGGTGGGAACTGATCTATTTCTTGAACTGACTTGAAGCCCACAGTGAAGTAGTGGACGGTCAGGGCAGGTGGAGTCTCACTAATCCTCCCTCTCCATCCTCAGTGGGTGGCCGTGTGGACTTTGACGACTTTGTGGAGCTCATGACCCCGAAACTGCTTGCAGAAACGGCGGGGATGATCCGGGTCCAGGAGATGCGAGACGCCTTCAAGGAGGTGAGTGGAGAGTGCCATGGTGGTGGCTGAAGGACAGGTCCGTGACGCATACCTACCAGGGACAGAACCCAGCGAAACCAATTCTTTTCTACCCATGTTGGGATCAATGAGGAAGGAAACTAACATATTCCAAACACTGGCAATGGATCAAGGCCTCTACATATCTTATCTGATATAATCCCCATCAAAAACATTAGGAGTAAGCAGTCAATTACCCCAATCATACAGATGAGGAAACCGAGGTCCATGAAGACAACCAATCTTATCCAAGATCCTGCAATCTCCAAAACAAATGTTAGGCCCTCTCCTCATAGTGCCTGTCATAGGAAGGACAGATCCAAGAATTTGAGAACACAGAAGGGAACTCAAAGGGTTCAACTGGTTTAAGCTACTTGCTGTGGAGATGCTAACAAGTGAAACCCGGGGAGAGTAAGTTGTTTCTCCTTCAGAGCTTTCAACCACACGTGGCAAAAATAAAGAATGGTGTGGTGTTTGGAAGCAACGACTTTGGAACCAGGCTGACCCAGGTTCAAATCCCAGGAGATCACCTACTAGCTGTGTGATTTTCTCTCCCAGCTTCAGATGAAGGTCTACAGCTGCACCATCCGGGAGAACTGTCTGTGACCACAGAAATGCTCTGTCCCAAAACAGTAGCCACTGACCACATGCGGCCATCGGGCCCTTGAAATGGGAACCGATTATTTTATTTTATTTCATTCCAACAGCTTTAGTTACATTATTCATTTATTTAATTTCCGTTCATATCCAGTTGACTGTAAGTGCCCAAGTATTTAAATACAATTCGTTTAAATTTAAGAACAAATACTCGATTCAATTATTGGAAAACTTTCATCTGGAGCAACTTGGGGATGTGGATCTACTTTTTTCAACTGTAAACTTTATGCAAATCAAGTATTTCTGATAAAAAAAATTGAGTGTCAGAACTGAGAAGTGCTATAAGTGTAAAACACACACTGGATTAAGACTTAGTATGTTTAGGATAATTAGCGTAAGTCTACTCGTGCATTTAAGTAAAGTTCTATCTAAGCGTGTTAACTAAGTACGCTGAGCACATGCTAAGAACTTAGTGTGCTATCATGCCATCTCACGCAATTCGGTGTGCACAGAAAGAATATAACATAGTTCACTAACAATTTTTAACCTGAACACACGACAAAATGATAACAGTTTGGGCATATCGGGTTAAATAAAATCGATTATTAAAAATTAATTTCACTTGTTCCTTCCCCTCTGCTCCCGTGCAGTTCGACACGAACGGGGATGGGGAGATCACCCTGGCGGAGTTGCAGCAGGCCATGCAAAGGCTCCTGGGAGAGCAGCTCACCCCGCGGGAGATCTCCGAGGTTGTCCGGGAGGCTGACGTTAATGGAGATGGCACCGTTGACTTTGAAGGTGACGTCGTAGCAGGGCAGCCCCCGCGGGACCCCACTGCCAGCTCCCCGTGTGATCTTCTCTGAGTTGGCCGCTCCTCACTCTTTTCTGAGTTTGAGCTAGGGTGGGGGCGGCTGGGGGCGGCTGGGGGTGGAGGCATCTGTTCCTTCCCTTTCTGCCCAGGCTGGTTCAAAGGGCTCGGTGTCTGTCACACCTGGTGGCTCCAAGGAACACTTTGCCCCAGGCCCTTCCCTGCCTGAGCTCAGGATTCCCTTCCGCCTCACACATTCCATCCCAGTTCACAGGAACAACACGTCCCTCGAGGAGGGTAGACGGGCTGGCGGCTGGGACTCCTGGGTCAGGTTCCTGAGCTTCCAATTCAGGATCATCTCTTACTCAGCAAGTAGCCCCATCCCAGTCACATGCTCTCTTCTGTTTTCACATCTCCAAAATGGGACTGACGCCAACACCTTACTGTCAAAGTTTTGGAGAAAACTCGGTTTCCTTATCTGTAAGCTGGCTCTTACCCCTGCAGGATGGTTGGAAGGATGAAATAAGATGCTAACAATTGGCCGGGCGCGGTGGCTCACGCCTGTAATCCTAGCACTCTGGGAGGCCGAGGCAGGAGGATCGCTCAAGGTCAGGAGTTCGAAACCAGCCCGAGCAAGAGCGAGACCCCATCTCTACAAAAAATAGAAAGAAATTAAAGGGCCAACCAAAAATATATAGAAAAAATTAGCCGGGCATGGTGGCGCATGCCTGTAGTCCCAGCTACTCGGAAGGCTGAGGCAAAAGGATCGCTTGAGTCCAGGAGTTTGAGGTTGCTGTGAGCTAGGCCGACGCCACGGCACTCTAGCCCGGGCAACACAGTGAGACTCTGTCTCAAAAATAAAATAAAATAAATAAATAAATAAAAAGAGAAAGCAATATCATGTATAAATGATCAGTGTAAAATTCTGCAATAAAATATTGCTATACCGACAGAAAGTTCTAGAGTACAAACTCTCATCCCTGAACACATAGATTCTAAACCCATGAACAGGGCTGGTTCCAAGCAGTCCCTCAGTCTGTACTTCCAACGTCACTGCTCTCCCCACATCCTGATTCACCCCTTTCCCCCCAAGATACCTGGGCTGTCGCTCTGGTAACTCCATTTTGAGTTCCTCTGGGGAAATGTTCTGAGGCAAGAAAACAGGAGAGGAGAAAAGGAATCACTGCTTTTAAGTGAGCACTTACTATGCACCCAGGCACTGTTCTAAGAAATGCATGTGTATTCATTCATTGAACTCTCCCATAACCCTATGGGGTGGGTCCTTACTTGAAAGCTGAGGAAACTCAGCTGAGGCCCAGAGACGTTAAGGCACTTGCCTGAGGTTGCACAGGTACTAAGCAGCAGCGTTTGGATTTGAATCTGTGTTAAAATCGTGACCATTTCACGATTCCTTTCAGAGGGCCCAAGGGAGCCCAGCTCCTAGCCAATCGCCTCCCTTGTCAAACAGCCCAGCCTCAGTGTCCATGGACCCCCTCATAAGTCCTTCCATGACACTAGAAAGTAAACCTTCTTATCATGCCCACTGTACCAATAAAGATGGTGAGGCCACAAGAGGGTGAGGTCTATCCTTTTATAAAGGATTTCCGCTAGCGTTTTGTTAACTTACCTGGAAACTCTTTCATTTAAGTGCCAATAAAGTATAATAATAGGATAATAATCATTATCGTCATCAGTATCACTTTATTGAGCATATACTATGTGCCAGGCCTTGTTCTAAACCCATTCTGAGGATTAAGTCATTGCATCTGCAGACAACCTTGTGAGGGAGGGACTGTTCTCCCCATTTTGCAGATGAGGAAACAAGAGTCTGAGATTGAGGCTCAAAATCCTAGAGACCCAAAGTGAACTCAGTCAAGATGAAAAATCTTAACAGACCAGTTTTCATAAAAATGAAAACACACAGGCAAGTCTCTTGGCTAAGGTCACAACTGAGCTGGAACTTGGTCTCCAGCTCTTTCTGGTCCCCATGCCAGGCTCTTAGCATCAGTCCCAGCCACTTGGGTCTCCCAGCCCTGCCCTGTACCTCTTGGAGGTCCCATCCACCCCAGCCCATCACCTGAAATTCTTCTTCCAGTACCACCATCTGCCGGTCTTTGTCCACCTTCACTGCAGAGGGTGACACACAGGGGTTAGATGCTTCCCCCCACCGGGGAAACACGAGCCCCACCCTCCCTGCTTGTCCCCACCCCCTCCCATCCTTCCTTGGGGGGAGATGTCACTCACTGATTATGGCTGCATTGTCTGTCTCTTTTCGGAAGCGGAATTTCCTCAGCTTTTCCTTCAGCTCTGGGTCCACCTCGCACACCACCAGGGAGTCAGACTGCCGGAGGAAGCCAGTGAGAGCTGAGCTGGCCTGGCCTCCTCCCCAAACCTCAGTTTCTCCATCCACTAATGAAGAGCAGGGTCATGCAAGCCCATCCGATGCCTTCGAGGACATTAGGAAAGGGCGCCCTTTTCCCGGAGCAGACGCTGTCCCTCCCCAGGGCACGCAGCTTGGGGAGCAGAGCAGAGGCTGGTACCCTCCCTCCGGCAACTCTCAGGGAGACCCAGGTATCCACTTTCTGGGCCTTAAACCCAGAGCCACCATATGTCTCTTCCACCCGGCCAGGCCCCTTGTCACACTTGGAGCCCCTTCCCAGCCCGCGACCTTCATCCCGCAGCCTGACCTTCACCCAGGTGCCCCTCCCAGCCCCACCCCCAGCCCCAGCCCTTTGCATATGACCCCTGGCCCCTGACCATGGCTTTGCTGTCCGCAGGCCTCTTCTCTTCTCAGTTCCGCAGTCTTCTAGGGGTGGGGATCAGGGCTGCGGGGGGCGGGCTGTGGAGTAGGGGGAAGGTTTCATGCAACACCACATCCTGTTTATGCCCGTTGAGACAACTGTCACCAAGGGCTCCTCCCCATCCTTCCTTCCCCTCATCTTCCAGGACCTGTCAGGCTTTGCAATCGCTCCGACCAGGGTTCAAAAGCTGCCTTGCTCTGTGACCCTAGCTAAGTAACTTCACCCCTCGAGTTCGAGATTGTTTTGAGGATAAACGAAGCTTCATGTAGCTCCCAGCCTGGTGGATGCATTCAATTAACAAAAGATATTAATAATGAGCTCTTTTGCCTTTCCCCTCCTTCAGGAGGACTTCCTGGATTTACCCCCAACTGGAATTTTTTTTTTTTTTTGAGACAGAGTCTGTATCTGTTGCTCACGCTAGAGTGCAATGGCATCATCATAGCTCACAGCAACCTCAAACTTCTGGGCTCAAGCAATCCTCCTGCCTCAGCCTCCTGAAGTAGCTGCACCTGGCTAATTTTTCTATTTTTTGTAGAGATGGGGTCTTACTCTTGCTCAGGCTGGTCTTGAATCCCTGACTTCCAGTGATCCTTCTGCTTCAGCCTCCCAAAGTACTAGGATTATAGGCGTGAGCTACCGCACCCGGCTCCAAATGGAATATTTGAATTGCAGAGCTGGCAAACGGGAGTTCGGAGTGTGTGCTGCTCAGCTATCCATCCAATATGTTGACGGCAAAATGGAGACCAGACAGGCAACTCCACACCACCTGGGCAATGGTGACTTTTTTCTTGAATTTATTCAGGGCTTTACCGTAGCCTATGAAATCCTGCAACAATGGAGTTCAGTCATGTCAGAGCAATGTCCCCTTTTTATTGAGTGTTTCCTATCGCCCCCTTTCTCATCCTGAAATAAAATTCCTAGATAATGCAACCTACTTACATACATAAATTCAAAAGAAATCAATATAATGTCATAACTGTCATATAAAGGAGAAATAAAAGGAAAGTAGTTTATAAGAAAACCATATATATTTCAGTGAGAAAACATAAGCAAACAAAAGAGAATTTTCACAGGGTCCTAGCTCTACTTTGAGCTGCCTGCCTGCCCTGCCTGGGATCCCACCCCTCCCCTACTCAAGGGCATCTCTGCAGCCAGCCTCCCCCTCGCTCCTGCGTCATCAACGTCCCCATGCCTACTGGATCTGTCCCTGTTGCCTACACACAGTGTTATTTCCTTCATCTTAGAAACCCTATCTCCCGTCCAGCAATGCTCACTCATTTCCTTCCCTTTTCAGCAAAAGTTCTCAAAAGAATCGTCTACACTTGCTGCCTCCAATTTCTCATCCCAATTTTCCCTTAAATCCTCTCCAACCAGCCTTCACCCCTGCGCCTCTACGACATGCCCTCATCAGGGTTACCAATGACCCCCATCAGCTGCATCTGGCACACTCCGTCACTCCCTGCGCCCTGGAACATTTTCTTCACTTGGCTTTCAGGACGCCTCAGTTGCCTGGTTTTCTCCCTACTCCTCTGAATGCACCTTCTCAGCCTCTCTTGCTGATTCCTGCTTTTAACACTGGAGCGTCCTATGGCTCAGAACTTGGTCCCCTTCTCTTTTCCATCTAACTTACCACCTTCCAGATCTCGTCCAGGCTTTCAAAGGGGAGACCCTAATTGTTTGTCCAGCCTGTGCCTCTCCTGAACTCCAGACTCTTCCATCCACCTGCCAAATTGACGTCTCCACCTGCATGTCTTCGGGTCATCCTCGTAGACCCTTCTCTTTCCCCCTATAATGTACATCAGAACTTAACTCTGGACTTCAAAATATAACCAGAACCTGACCTGGTGCAGTGGCTCATGCCTGTTATCCTAGGAGGCTGAGGCAGGAGGATTGGTTGAGGTCAGGAGTTAGAGACCAACCTGAGCAAGAGCAAGACCTTGTCTCTAAAAAAAAGGAAGAAAAATAAGCTGGACGTGGTGGTGCATGCCTGCAGTCCCAGCTACACGGGAGGCTGAGGCAGGAGGATCACTTGAGCCCAGGAGTTTGAGGTTGCTGTGAGCTACAATGTGAGTCAGGATGATGCCTTTGAACTCTAGCTGGGGTGACACAGAGAGACCCTGTTTCAAAATATATACATATATGTGAGGGTGTGTATGCATATATTACATATATAGGCCAAACATCTGGCCTATGCTCATTTCTCATCACTCCCTGTCTTGAACTCGACACTCCACCCTGACTGCAATTCTCTTTTTTTTTGAGACGAGGTCTTGTTCCGTTGCCTAGGCTGGAGTGCGGTGGTCTCATCATAGCTCACTGCAACCTCAACCTCCTGGCCTCAAGCGATCCTCTTGCCCCAGCCTCCCAAGTAGCTGGCATAGTAGGTGGCGTGCACCACCAGGCTTGGCTAATTTTTCTTTCTTTCTTCTTCTTCTTTCTTTCTTTCTTTCTTTTTTTGTTTTGTAGAGACAGGAGTCTCGCTGTGTTGCTCAGGCTGGTCTCCAACTCCTGGCCTCAAGGATCCTCCTTCCTTGGCCTTCCAAAGTGCCGAGATTACAGACATGAGCCCCCATGTCCGGCCCTGACTGCATTTCTTCGAGTTCCTGTAACAAGCCACGTCTGTCACCCAAGAGCCTTCTGAGCGCGGGCTCCGTCTCTGATCAGTTCACCCTGATGCAGGACAGTTTGTGGAATGACTAAATTACGACAAGTCATAGCAACAACTCGCATTTATTGACGGCCTCCTTTGTGCCCAGCGCTTTCATGCATTCTCCCTTTCAGGCCTAAAGCGTAGCCTCGCTTCGCTGTCCCCCTCTGAGAGAGGAAACAGCAGTCTCGGAGAGTGGCGAGCAAAGAACACTGAGACCCCAGAAACGGCCGGAGACAGAGCGGGGCAAAGTCCTCGGGTGGGGCGGGTCAGAGGGGCGGGGAAGAGGAGGCCCTGAACGCCAGAATAAGGAATTGTGACTTAGCTCGGGGCGGCTGAGGTAGACGGGCGCAACGCTGCCCCCTGCGGGCCCGGAGGCCCAATCCCAGGCTGCGCCGGGCCCGTTACCCTGGGCAACGCCGCGCGCGCCCCTCCCCTTCCCCGCCCGTCGGCCCCGAGTCCGGGCCTGGCCGACTGCCCGTCACCCCCACGTCGGACCAATCCCACTAGGAGGGGGCGGGCCTCTGGGGCCTCATTCCACCCCCGTTGCTCCCCTCCTCGCCAGGACCCCGCCTTTGCCGCGCACACCTCCCGCCCTTCGGGCTGCCCTCGCCGCCCGTTGGCTGGCGCGCCGTTCGTCACCGGCGCCCAGGCTAATACCGGCGCGCGGCGGCCCCGGCGGGGCGGGGCCAAGGGGCAGTGACGCACGGCGCGGTGACGCAGCGCGACGGCGGCGGCGGCGGCGGCGGCGGTGGTCGGTGCGGGAGGAGGGAGGGGAGCTCGCGGGCCAGAGAGGGGGCGACGGCGGCGGCGGTGGCCTGAGGAGGCCCGGGCGGCGGCGGCGGCGGCCGAGGCGGTGAGTCTCGGGCCCGGCCGGGCGGGCGCGGGGCGGCGTCGAGTCGGGGCGCGCGGGGCTCCCCTCAGGGCGACCCAGGCCGCGCGGGCGGCCCCGCCCCCTCAGGGACCCCGAGCCGCGGGCGGCGGCGGGCGCGGAGCGCGGGCCTCCGGGCCGGGCCCCGGGAGAATCCCCGCGCCCGTCCCCGGATCCCCCCGCCGGGCCCCGTCAGAGGCTTCCCTCCGAAATCGTCCTCACACCTCCGATCGCCGAGGGGCCGGGCCGGGACCTTCCTCACGACCCCCCGCAGACCCGCCTCCGGGAGCCCCTCAAACGCTCCCGACCCGCTCGGGCGCCGCGGAAGGCTTCCGCAGAGCCCACCGCTCACGTTCAACCGTCCTCCCCAGGGACCTTCGGGTGTCCCAACAGTCTTCCTCCCAGACCCCCGCCCTTTGGCCCCGGATCCCTCATCCTCCTGTCTCCAGAAACACTCCGCGAGGCCCGTCCTCGCGTATCCCGGCCGTGAATCTCGCCATCTCCTCGGGCAGCCTCCCTCACAGACCCTCCAGACCCCCTTCAGAGACTCCCTGAAATCCCCTCCACACCCCGTACATTCCAGGAATCTCCCCCAGAGACCTGCTTCGCATATCCCACCGATCTCCCCCAGCCTTCCCCCTCACACATCCTAAGAATTTTCCCTCCCGCCTACCCCCATTCCAGAAATCTCCTTGGAGATTTTCCACTTACGTCCCCTGCATTTCAGAGACCCCCTCCCAATCCTCCAGAATGCCCCCGTGTGCCCCGATTGTCTTTCCTGAAGATCTCCCTCCCGTGTTCCAAAAAATCTCCCTCAGAGCCTCTCTGAAACGGCCCCAGATCCCCAAAACTGACCTGGAAGACCCACCCCACCACGTCGCAGCCGTGTCCCGTACACACTCCTCCTTCACGGGTCCCTTTGAACCCTTCCGCAGATCCCAAAAGTCTCCCCGAGAGACCTCCTATCCCCCAAATCTCATGCCCTGAAATGCCCTAGCGGACATGTACCCCAACAGTCTTCATGAGATCTCCCCTACCTCCACTTATTCTAAAAATCTCCTCCAGATGTTGCCTGAAATCTCCAGAAGATTCTTCTCCCATACTCTGCAAGCCGCTTCCAAAACCCCTTTTGCATATCCCAAATCTTTCCCACACCACATGTTCCAAAAATTGTTTTAGAATCCCCAAAAGTTCCCTCATAGTTTCTCTCTCATAGTCTCTGAACCCTTCTTAGATAACCCTTCACAATCCCCCCTTCTAGATCCATGTTAGGTGAACCTTCTAAAGATCCTCCTCACAACCTCGTAAGACCCTAGGATTCTCTTCATGACCCCTCTGAGATGCAGTTTTTCGGGCCCCCTCGATCTCAAAGACCCCGTGACCCCCTCGCGCCCTCCTAAGATTTGCGGTGGAAATGCCTCGCAGAGACCCTCCTGCCCAGAACCCCTTGCGTCACTACTCGGAGACCTCCTGCCTTACTCAGAGACTTTTCTAAAGATTTCCCTCCCTGACTTTGCCCTTATGTCTCCCAAATCCTCTAGAACCCCCTGTAGAGGACCCCCACACATACCTAATTTTCTCCCAAAATAACTTTCTGGGCTCCTGCTCTCAGAGAGTCCTAGAATTCTTTCTGAAAATCCCTCTACTCTTGATACTCCAGGTAACCCTCAGAAGACTCACCGTCTCCATAAAGTCTTTTGGAGACTTTACTCAGAGGTTTCTCCTAATCTGGGATCTCTGAAGAGCTTTTCCTAAAGAGATCCCTGTGTTATCCCACTCCAGTACGCCCATCTTCCCAGACACCCTTTAGAGAATATTCTCCAAAATTGCCCTGCGTCAGCAACCCACCCCAGTGCTTCCTGAGACTTCCTCAGAACTCTCCCTCACATTCCCCTTCTGATATTCCTGAGGAATATCTCAGGACCTTATCAGATTTACCCCCTTTAAAAGCCCTACTTACATCCCCTCATTTCCCCGCTTCTCTTTCCTCTGAAATCAACTCCGAGACCCTTTTTGGGTCTAAGCCTCCTTCCACTGTTATCACTTCAGAGGCCGCCAACGCCCTCCAGATCCTCCCCCCAGAGCTACTGTCCCTTTTTAAAGGTCCTTGAGAGACCCCACCGCCTTGAAATCCCAATGCTCAGAGACCGTTCTCTCAGGCCTTTTTCTCAGGCCCCATCCTCACAGAACCCTCCTCCTTAACACCCTCCTTAGGGACTTCTCGAGGACTCCCCCCATTTCCCTTTCAGAAGTCACCTTCCTTTTCCCCTTTGAGGGCCTCCTCACTAAAAAATCCCTTCCCCTATAGCAGTGGTTCTCAAAGTGTGGTTCCTGGACTAGGAGCAGCAGCAGCGTTTGCTAGAAATGCAGATGCTTGGGTCCTACCCAGACCTACTGAATCAGAAAACCTGGGAGTAGGGCCCAGCAATCTGAGTTTTTAACAAACCCTCCTAGTAATTCTGATGCTGCTCAAGTTTGAGAACCACTGCCTTCTAGGGTGACTTCCTTTTCCCCACAAAAAGCCCCCTGAAAGATGCCTCAGGGTACACCTTTGTGCCCTACTGCTCACCTCCATTTTCCTGGGAGTCCTCTTTTCAAAGTACTCATCCTCTTACCCTCCTTGAAGGGATCTTGGCTTCTCCACATAGGTAACCCCCCACCCTCTGAGCAGTTACTTCAGATTCTTCCTTTGGATGGTTCCCATTCAGATCTTCCTCAGCGCTTTCTCCTTCTGGCTGTCCCTCCATCCCACCCCCCAGTCCTTCGTGCTTCTGCTTTAAATCGCTGCCTCTTTGAACACACACATCCATCTCCATCCCTCTCCACACGGGCACCCTCCCCTTGAAGCACCCTCGGGTCTTTTTATCCCGTGTCTGACTGCCAAGAGCCCTGCTTTGTACTTCTCAGAGCACCACTCATCTTCTCCCTTGTAGTTTTCTGTGTACTTACCCACTCACCTTCACTGGACTGGGACCTCTGAAAGTACAGGGATGTGTCTTGTGCCCCTCTGAAGCCCGCAGGGTGGGATCTGTCCTCTGTAAATTATTGGGAACCATTGGAGAATAAACAGCTCGCTCTTCTGCTTTAGACCAGAAGTCTCCAGGTTCCTCAGATCTCACTCCCCATTGGGTTTAGCACACCCTCCCCACTCCCTCCTCTCCTCTCCCCTCCTTTCTCCTTCATGCAGCCCCCCAGCTGCTACTAACTACACAACTTTTCTCTGTGCTATCTCCTGATTCTGAGCTGCCACCCCAAGTCCTGTTCCTGGTGACCTGACTCATTCTATCCTGGTTGGCTTCTCAGCCTGCCTCAGCCTCTAAGTCTGGGGCCTCCACAGGGCCGTCAGCTTTCCTTAAGGGATTCTGTTTCTCTCTAGGGCCCAGAAGAAGAAACAGAGACTCCAGGTTAAACAGTGCGGCCTGCCTTCAGGAAGCTCACAGTACATAGAAGGGTTGGGCAGGTACACAGGGCAGAACACGAAGTGCAGATTACATGCTACAAATATTCAGTGGTGAGAGGGAGCCTTTTATTTGGAAAGACTTCACAGAAAAGGTGGTATTTGGGTTGGGTAGTGTTCCACAGGAGTTGGGACAACGATGAGGTGCCCCCAGGCAGAGGAAACAGCTTAAGCAATGGGTCAAAGACAAGAAAGCCTCCTCATCTCTCACCCATGCTTCACCCAAAGGATAGAGATGAAAGAAGACAGATCTCCATTTGCATTGTATTTGCCAGCTGCAGTTTATTGACCCACAGAGTAATGATATTAATGTAAAGACTACTGTTTATTGAATGCTTACTAACTGCCAGGCACTGCTTAAGTGCTTTACTTGTATTCATAGGAACCTTATGAGTTAGGTAAGCTACGATTATCCTTGCTTTGCATATGATGAAATTGAGGACAGCTAGGACAAACACAATGTCTGTGGGCCCTGTTTGTTCCAAGATGATAGTGTCTTGGGTCAGAGAGTTGGATTTTCTGTTTGGATAGGGTTGGCTGCAATGGGGCATTATAGTGTGGTGGTTAGATATTCAGACTCTGGGGCTAGACGGAATTTGCATCCCATTTTGTCACTTACTAGTTTTGTGACCTAGACAATTTACTTAACTTCTCTGGTCCTTAGTTTCCACAGCTAAAAAACGAAGGTAATAATGATATCCTGTTTCATAGAATTGTTATGAGGATTGAAGAAGTTAATACACATGAAGTACTTAGAACAATGCTTTTCACATAAGTGCTCATCATTAGCAAAAAATAGCTCGTATCAGGATTCTAAAAATATAAGTGGCCGGGCATGGTGGTTCACACCAGTAGTCTCAGCACTTTGGGAGGATTACTTAAGCCCATCCTGGGCAACTTAGTGAGATTCACCTCTACAAAATTTTTTTTTAAAAATTAGCCAGGCGTGGTGGTGCACACCTGTAGCCTCAGCTACTCGGGATACTGAGGCAAGAGGATCACTTGAGGCGAAGAATTTGAGGCTGCAGTGAGCTCTCATGATGCCATTGCTGAGGCAACAGAGCTGAGACACTGTCTCAAAAAAAAAATAAAACCGAACATAAGAGACAGAACCTTAGCCCAAAGTGGTTTAATCAAAAAAGGGGATTAGCACTCTGGGAGGCCGAGGCGGGTGGATAGCTCAAGGTCAGGAGTTCGAGACCAGCCTGAGCAAGAGCGAGACCCCGTCTCTACTATAAATGGAGGGAAATTAATTGGCCAACTAAAAATATATGTAAAAAATTAGCCGGGCATGGTGGCGCAGGCCTGTAGTCCCAGCTACTCGGGAGGCTGAGGCAGAAGGATCGCTTGAGTCCAGGAGTTTGAGGTTGCTGTGAGCTAGGCTGATGCCATGGCACTCTACAGCCCGGGAAATAGAGTGAGACTCTGTCTCAAAAAAAAAAAAAAGAGGATTAATTGGTTCATGGTACTGACAAGTCCAGAGCTAGCATGGCTGCAGACCTAGCTACATCCAGGAGTTCACATAATATTCTCAGTCATGTCTCCTTGTTTCTCTGCTGACTTAGCTTGATCCTGAACAAGCTCCTGCTTTGTGGTCTCAAAGGTGGCCCTCAGCAACCCTAGGTTTAAATCCTACCTCGTTAGCATCCTCAGTGGAAAGATAGCTGTTTCCTGAGAGTCTCAGTTTGGAAACAGTTTCTTTACTGAACATGTGTGAAATCATAACAGAAGATCCTTAGAAGTTTTGGGTTCTTTACCCTGGAACTCAGTCTCTTGATTGCTGAGCCAAATAGGACTGTGATTCCCTCCCTTGACCTTTCTAGTGTTGATGGTAGTCTCTCTTCCCACTGTCCCCCAACTCCCGTCATTCTCCACTCTGTGATTGTTTGGCTCCAGAGAGAGTTTATGGTTAGTCTGACCCAACAAGACTTTGGGATATCACTGGGAGAGGCAGGAATGAGGTGATCAGCCTGGCTTAGTGGTGGCCTCAGGGCAGTAGAATCCACGAGTGCCGGCGTTCAGTCCCCTCGCCTCAGCTTTGGGTTTCCATAGCTCAGAACTTTGGAAGAGAGTTAGGCAGGATTGCTGTGAGTGGAGTTTTGTTTGTTTTGGTATAAACTTATTGAATAGAATCTGATTGAGGGCAAGTTACAGAACAGTTTATGGAGTTACTCAAGTCTCAAATATTGGCAGCCTGCACTCATTCATTAAACAATTTTTGGAGGCGCACCATTCTAGGTACTGGAAATACAGCAGTGAATAAAATAGTCAAGATTCTGAAACTCACGGGGCATGTGTTCTGATGGAGGGAGGATGTACAAACAAGTAAAAGAAATCAGAATGTGGTACATGCTATGAAGGAAATAAAATAGAAGAGAGGGTGGAAATGGCCACTGTAGGCAGAGTGGTCAGAAATGGCCTCTTTGGGGAGGTGGCAGTTGGCCCTGATAACTGGAAAGATGAGAAGGCACCGGTTGTGGGAAGATCTAGGAATGGGACATTCTAATCGAAGCATTGTTGCATGCAGAGACAGGACTGCTGCAAGGTGGGGAAATTTATCACAGGTATTTACTGAGGACTTGCTGTGTGCCAGGTGCTGTGCTAGGAACTGGAGAGGTAGCAGTGAATACATAATACAGCCATGGTCTTCCCTTCCCTTGTGGATCTTACAGTCTAGGTGTTTTTGGAAGAGCTTTGGCCTTTGAAGAAACACTTATTGATGGTGGTATCAGAGACTCCTTCCTACTGGGGAAATGGGAGAGGATGGGGCACAGATGAGTCCAGATCTTATTGCTGAGAAGGATCCGGCTGTGCGATGATCTGGGGAAAGAGCATTTCAGGTAGAAGGTTCAGCAGGTTGAGATGTGTTCAAGGAACAGCAAGGAGACCTGTGTGGCTAGAGCATAAGTGAGGGAGGGGGCAAGGGGTTGGAAAGGTTGACAGAGGCCAGATCACTTGGGGCTGTGGGCCATGATGAGGAGTTTACATTTTCGTTTAAGGGGATTGGAAAGCTATTAGAAAGGTTTTTTTTTTTAAAGCAAGACAGTGATATGATCACATTTTTTTTTCCACCAGAAAGTTCGCTTTGGTTTCTGCAAGGAAACAAAGGGGCAAGAATGGAAGCAGGAAGGTGATTTAGGAAGCAGTCCGTTTGTCCAAATGAGAAAGGATGGTGACATGAATATAGTGGTAAAGATGGAGAAAAGTGGATGTATTTTGGATATAGAGAAAACAAGGCTTGATGATGGGATTAGAGAAAGAGAGGACTCTAAGATGATGGTAATAAGCTAAGTCATGTATGCCTCACAACTCTGTAAGAGCAGGTACTGTTATTAAACCCATTTTACAGATGAGAAAACAAGCACAACAAAGTGAAATCATTTGCCCAAAATTACATGGGTAGAGAGCTACTGGGTTGTGGGAAAGATAAGGAGGGAATGTTTAGCTGACATTAAGAAAAAAGAAATATCTCCTGCTCCGTTCTAGAACCTGGCAAAAATTTAAAAACAACAAGAAAGTAAAATCAGAAAAAAGAAATATCAAGACCTGATGACTGGGGTCTTGGGGAAGAGGAAGGAGTTAAAGATGGTTAAAAAAATTCTGAGTTGACCACAAAGAGATGATAATTGAATTTACAGAAGGTGATTACATTCCTAAGTGAGAGAATACAAATGTAGAGAAAAGAAAGGGAGCAGAGAATAGAGTTTTAGAGGGGAGAAGTCAACACCGTTAGTAGAAAGAAGAGCACTAGCTTCCTCTCTATTCCAGGGCTTCCCAGAGCTCCCCATGCTGTGCTTGTCTTCCAGGATGCCCTGCCTGGCGTCTCCCTACCTCTCCCTCCCTTCCCCAGAACTATTCATACAAAAGGCTCATTCTCTGCTGAGGCAATAATATACATGTATTGTGTACATATTTCAAGAGTTTCTGGGGATAATGATTGGTTCTTACAAGAGAGAAGTTGAGTTCTCTTGGTTTCTGATATTCTGCTGTTCTCAGGTTAGGATAGTGAGTCAACTATCCTATATGAACAAGCCTATTGTCTTGTTCATGAAGTGTGAGTTCCTCAAAGGCCTAGGTGGGTGTGTAGAAGAGCTAGGAATGGCTAGGAAGTCTGATAGGATTCCCTTATTTATCTGGAGATGTTGGCATTAAAGAGTGTACCCTTAGGCCCAACTTTCTAGACAGTGGAAAGGAGCTTAGAAGAGGCTGTAGCATTGTTAAGAGCAAGCAAGGACTCTAAAGCCAGACTGCCTGGCCTTGAAAATCTCAGTTTACTTGTGTGTGCAGTCTTAGGCAAGTGACTTACCTTCTAAGGTACCTTCTCTGTGCCTTAGTTTCTCTCTCTGTAAAATAAGGATAACATTATATTCATATATCATATGTATAATATATTTATATTACATAAATAGAGTTTTTAGCCTCAAATGAGCTTTTCCATGGGAAGCTGTTAGCATAGGGTCTGGCACATGACATATGAGAGACATATATATATATATATATACATTAGGTATTTTTATGTATACATTGTTTCATTTAATTCTTATAACAAACTTCACTGAAGAGGAAACTGAGTTACTTGCGAAAGGCCAACACAGCAAGTAAGTATCAGCAGGAAAGCCAGGATTTGCCAGATCTGACTGACCACTGTATTCCTTCTGAAAGAGAGCTGGCTCCAGAGGCACTGTTTTTGGGCCCCTTCTCACTTTTTGGGGCCAGTGAAGAAGCCCAGAGAGCAGTTTTCCCTGGAACCTCTTAGCCATTTTATTTTGTTGTCTCCATCTCCCACCTCTGGGCTTGCTAGGTGCTTCCTAAGGTTACTTGGTCCCCTTCAAATATAGCAGCAATATTGCTGGGCTGTTTGAGAGACCTTTGCCACAGGGGTTCTCCTCTTGTGTCTTTCCTTAAAGGTAGGGAGTCATTTTTTGGTCACATGATGATAAAGAGGCCAGAGTGGAAGTGAATTGTGTTTTATATGGGAGCCATTAAAGCTCTTTCAGTTTTAACTGAAACCCAACTCATACTGGCCTGAGCCAAAAAGGAATTTATTGGTCTATGTAACTGAAAAGTGTGGACCAATGGGAGGCTTCAGGCTAGGTGGATCCAGGTCTTCAAATAATGTGAACAGGTCTTCCTCCCTCCCCCATCTCTTGACTGTACTTCCATCCGTGTTGGCTTCACTCTGAAGCAGACTTCCACCACGAGGTAGAAGAAGTTGCAACTAGTAATATTAGATAAGTAAGCTGAGCAACCCTAACCAAGAATGTATTTTCCCTTGTAGTTGCAACAAAAGTCCAGGGAGGACTTTCCTTGGCTAGGCCTGACCCTATGTCCACTTCTGGAACCAAAAAAGACCCTTCATTCTTTAAGAGTGACCCAGAATGCTGATAGTGGAAGGTGGGAATGGATATTTGGCAGGCAGATCCACCAGCGTCCATCACAGTAGATGCTACCACAGTGAGATGCCTTGGAACAGTCAGTGCTGCTCTTACTCTCTCACTGCAGCCAAGCACCTGGGATAGAAGGTAGCTGGGTACCTGTGGCCCTTTGATGGAAGAAGGACGTCCATGCCTCTCAAGTTACCATCCAGACCAAACACACAGCATCCTTCTCCCATCCAGAAGACACAGGATCCCTTCCTTTAGGAGTGATTTTTTTTTTAACAGTGAAATCTTAAAAGTGACTGTTTCCCTAAAGCCCTGAGTATTTACTGAAGACTGTCAGAACTATCCTCCATCACTGGATCCTCTCCATCAGTGATGTTCTGTGAGCAGTAGGGTGGCTTGAGAGTGTAAACCAGAGAGGCCCAAGGGAGAGATAGTTAGCGAACTCTGGTCTTTTCCTAGTTTGTATCCCTCTGCTCTAAGGACCCCAGACCACAGTTCTGTTTGTACTGTGTAGTAGTAGTTCACTGTTGCTATATTAATGTGAATTAGTTTCCCACATTTAAAAATGGGATTTTATTTCAAAATCTAGATTTCCAGCTCCTCTTTTAACAAAAAAAAAAATTCTAAGACCTAACAATACTGGGACCACATTCCTACTTGGAGGGCATGGGTATATACACACCTAATGGGTGCGGTGCACACCATCTGGGGGATGGACACGCTTGAAGCTCTGGCTCAGGTGGGGCAAAGGCAATATATGTAACCTAAACATCTATACCCCTGTAATATGCTGAAATTTAAAAAAATTTTTTTTAAAAATCCTTCCTACTTGGTAACAGTTGTTTAGAGATGGATAATGACTTCTCCCTTTAGACAGAGTGTAGACTTTCAAACTTACCACAGTCCCTACTGGCCCACTTTGTTCAAAGCCTGGCCTTGTGAACATCATGTTTAAAACCCTGTTCTATCCCAAAGCATTGCTTCAGGTATTTGGCTTGGAGGAAGAAGCTGGACAGCTGGATTAATGTTTGGTCAACAGCTTATTTGGGGGGGTACAGTGCTGTTGCTTAGGAAAAGTAGCAGCCCAGTAAAAGAAGTTATGGGAAAGAGTGTGCACAACTTTGCTCTGTTTGTGGATTGGGTCATCTTTTTGCTGTAAATGCTGTTGGCATATCAAAACTCCTGTCACAAATGTTCTCTCTGAAATAGTAACATGTCCTTCTATCTTATGAGTTGCCACCCAGTGAAGGAATCCCTCCCACTCCCAAGGGATGTTCATCCAGCCTCCGCTTGACCACTTCCAGCAGTCAGGGAGCTTATTACCTCCTCACATGGCAGCCAATTCCATTCTTGGACAGATACATTATTTTAAAATTCTTCCTTATGTTGAGGCAGCTGCTGCCTCCTTGGGACTGAAAGCCACAAAATACTGGTGCTGGGAAGGCACACTGATTTTTTCAGGCACATGGGCTACCACTCATCCACCCTGCATCCAGGGCAAATATTGATAATTAATCACAGCAGTCTTTCTCACTGAGCCAGGAAGTAGAATCCTGCCTGAATTTTTTTTTTTTTTGAGACAAGATCTCGCTCTGTCATACAGGCTGGAGTGCAGAGCTCACTGCAGCCTTGAGCACGTGGGCTCAAGCCATCCTCCTGCCTCAGCCTCCCAGGTAGCTGGGACTACATCATCATGCCCAGCTAATTTTTTAAAAAATGTTTGTAAGGGTGTGGTATCACTATGTTGCCCAGGCTAGTCTTGAACTCCTGGGCTCAAATGATCCTCCTGCCTCGGCCTCCCAAAGTGCTGGGATTACAGGCATGAGCCACCACCTATTTTTGTAATTTTTAAAGAAGAATTTAAATTTTTTTTTTTTTTTTTTTTTTTTGAGACAGAGTCTCACTCTGTTGCCCGGGCTGTAGAGTGCCGTGGCATCAGCCTAGCTCACAGCAACCTCAAACTCCTGGGCTCAAGCGATCCTTCTGCCTCAGCCTTCCCGTGTAGCTCGGACTATAGG
>CAUYRT010087317.1:0-14555 GCA_963574885.1 Lepilemur ruficaudatus | reverse complement strand
GCAGGCTAGAATAACCTCTATCATAATTTTCCCTGTCTCTAAAGGTATTAAATCCACCCCTTTTGCCCGCAGAGTATCTGTCCCGACGGTCATCCTTCATGCCTCCTCTACCCCTGGAACGACCTGGCAAAAAAATAATTGTGAATTAGAAATATGTCTGTGGCACAAATCATTGTATACGCTAACAGAGAGAATCAGACAGAAGTATGAAATGTTTACACACTTTCTCAGCTTAAGTTTTACACCGAAGATTTTACTCACGCTCCAATAATCCCACTTAAATGGATTTGTAGACAATGATGTGACTCAAAAATGATCAAATTTCTTATCAAAAGTTAGTCTTACCTGAACCTCTGTCTTCCACCAACTGAAGCAACTTGGGATTAATTGCTTGATTAGCTTCATGAAGCACAGAGATAAGGTCGCTTACTTGCTTTATGTTATTAGGTATAAAGAAAGTGTATGCTGTGCCTCTTTTGGTACTGCGAGCAGTTCTTCCAATTCGATGAATATAATCCTCTGAGGAGTTAGGGTAGTCATAATTGATGACAAATTTCATATCTTCCACATCTAGCCCTCGGGAGGCCACATCTGTAGCAATCAGAATAGGAGCTTTTCCATGTTTGAATTCATTTAGAACCCAGTCACGTTCCTGTTGACTCTTGTCACCATGGATACCCATGGCAGGCCACCCATCTCTCCTCATTTTTCTGGTAAGCTCATCACATCTTCTTTTGGTTTCCACAAAAACAATGGTTTTATTTTCCTTCTCACTCATGATCTCTTCCATTAGACGAATACGTTTTTCATCTTTTTCTACATCATGACATACATCCACAATCTGAAGAATGTTGTGGTTTGCACTTAATTCTAGTGCACCAATGTTTATATGAATATAGTCTTTCAGGAAATCTTCAGCAAGCTGTCTTACTTCTTTTGGCCAAGTCGCACTCCACATTAGGGTTTGCCTATCAGGTCTTATCTGATCCACAATCTTCCTTATTTGGGGCTCGAAGCCCATATCAAGCATTCTATCTGCTTCATCAAGGACAAGGTAGGTAGTTCTTCTCAGATTGGTTTTCCTACACTCTAAAAAGTCAATCAGTCTTCCAGGTGTTGCAATACAGATTTCTACACCTCTTTCCAAATCACGTATTTGTGGTCCCTTGGGAGCACCACCATAGATGCAAGTCGATTTCAAACAACATGCTCTACAGTATTCAGCAGCTACTTGCCGCACTTGTTGGGCCAGTTCCCGAGTTGGTGCCAGCACCAAGCAAATAGGCCCATCACCTCTCTCTAGGAATGGCTGATGATTGATGTGGACAATGGCAGGCAGCAAATAAGACAATGTTTTCCCAGATCCAGTTTGTGCTACTCCAACCATATCCAATCCACTTAGAGCAACCGGCCATCCCTGAGCTTGAATAGCAGTGGGTTCAGTAAAGTTCTGTCTTGCAATCACGTCCATGACATTCGCAGGGAAGTTTGCTTCATAAAAATTCAGAACTGGCTTTGGGCAATTGTGACCTCTAACTGTAATTTCCTTGCTTCTTCTGTATGTCTCCACCTCTTGTGCTGTGCGCCTAGCCAAATCAGGGTGCTCTTCATAGAAATTCTTCTCAAATTTGGGCAGCTCATCAAGATTCCACTTCTTTTTAACTAGTTTCTCCCCAGGGTTTCCAAACTTCTTTCCAGACAGGGGCCCTGCCCTACTTCCTCCAAATCGAGGTGCACCAAACCCTCGATCCCCGCCGCGGTCTCGGTCACTCGAATAACCCGACATGGCGTCAATGATTGCGGCTGGCGGGGAACGAAGTGGAGAGAATCGGGTGCGACGAGTCGCTAGAAGCGGCCTCGGCGACTGCGAAGACTTGCGGAGGCGAGGGCGGCGGCGGAGGAAGGAGGGCGATGACAAGAGCCGGAGCTGCACGACCAGATACCGGTGGAAATGAATGAGGTCTCAAATGAATGTTTGTTATTTATTCCTAAGTATTTAATTACTTTTGGTGCTGACATAAATGAAATTATTTTCTTAATTTCATTTCAAATTATTCATTTATAGTATATGGAAATACAATTGAGTTTTGTGTATTGATCTTGTATCTGGCAACCTTGCTGAACTCATTTATTAGATCTAATAGATTTTGTGGATTCCTTAGGATTTTCTATATATAGGATTTTATCATCTGCAAAGAGAGATCCTTATACTTCTTCTTTTCCAATCTGCTTGCCCAGCCTCCCTTTCTTCCTTCATTCCTTTAATATAATTGCTCTGTCTAGAACATTTAGTACAATGTTGAAGTGGCAAGAATGGATATCTTGTTTTGTGCCTGATACGAAGGAGAAAGCTTTAGTCTTTCACTATTAAATATGATGTAGGCTGTGGCTTTTTCCAAAGATGTCCTTTATCCAGTTGAGGAAGTATTCTATTCCTAGTTTGTTGAATGTTTTTACTAAGAAAGTACTGTGTATTATCAAATGCTTTTTCTGTGTACATTGATATGATTATGTAGTTTTTATCCTTTTCTCTATTAAAATGGTATATTACATTGATTGAATTTTGTAAGTTGAACAAACTGTATTCCTCAGATAAATCCTATTTGGTCACAGTGTATCATCCTTTTTATGTGTTATTGGATTTGGTTTGTCAGTATTTTGATTTTTTCCATGTATATTCCTAAGAGATATTGGTCTGTTGTTTTTCTTGTCTTTGTCCAATTTTGGTATCAGAGTATCAATAGTGACCCAGTTAATTTCCAGACAGTTTTGCAAGTGTTCTCATTGCTATTATAGAAGAGAGGATTTTCAGAGGTTCTTATTCTGCTATTCCCACTGATGTCCTCTCATGTGAATTTTTAAAAGGAATTTTTCTTGCAGAAATCTTCAAGTTGTGCCATGAAGTGTTGCATGGGACAGGGGCTCATTTTCCTTAGCCTTTAGGAATTGCTATGGTTTGAATGTGTCCCCCAAAGTAAACGTGTTGGAAACTTAGTCGCCAGTGCAACTGAATGGAGAGGTGGGACTTCTAAGAGGTGGTTAAATTATGAGGGCTCTGCCCTCATGAATGGATTAATGATATTATTGTTGTTGCAGGAGTGGGTTGGTTATCTCAGAAGTAGGTTCCTGATAGAAGGATGAGTTCAACCCCTTCCCTCTCTTACCATGGGGTGATGCAGCAAGGAGGCCCTCACCAGATGTAGCCCTTCAATCTAGGATTTAACCATCCTTCATAACCATGAGCCAAATGAGTTTTATTTTCTTTATAAACTACCCAGTCTGTGGTATTCTGTTATAGCAGCACAAAATGGACTAAGACAGGGATACTTTGGGGAAAACCTCTGGGGCCATGGGAGAACTTTAGATTCTTTAAGGAGAAGGGACAGCTGCTGACAGCAAATGGGACCAGCCTCTAAAAGAAGTCCTCCAAAAGCTTTGTAGCTGCATACCCAGGCTCCTAAGTAGCTGCCTGGGTCCATATCTGCTTATTCCCTGCACTCTGCCCATGCAATCTCTTCTGAGTCTAGTGGGAGTGTGTCATGTTGCATCTGAAACTTGTTTGACGTGGGATGCCCATGCCAGGGTTTCTTTCATGGAAGGACCTTCTTCTGTGCCAGAAATATATTTATGGAGTGGAAGAAGCCATGGAAGGCAGGCCAGCCATACATGGGAAAGAAGCACAAAGCCTTCAGCCTTACTGCACAAGAAGTTACAAGCTGATGACAGTTTGCATAAATCTGCATAAATCCCTTTCTATCCATAAGTGCCTAAGTTTTGTGAGGTTTATAGGTATTTATAGACCTGGCCTTAGTAAAATACGTAGTAAGACCTTTATGGCCATCTGGCTAATTATGGAAGTAGCTTCATTTCAGAAGCCCTTCCACCTCTGCCCTGTGTTTGAGGACACATAACTCTTCTTTACACCATGGGTCATACTTCACAATTTCCATCAGAATACAGACAATACACAAGATGCGAGAAACAACGGGCTGGATTTTGGCAGCTAAAATTATCTCAGTGCTTCACCCTAGAGCTCATCAGTTTTGAAGGACAATCTGTTGGTTTATGTATTGGGTAATGTCCTGGGTCAGCAAATTATGGCCACAGCTGGCCTACTATTGCACGACCTATAAGCTTACAATAGCTTTTGTATTTTTAAAGAGTTGGGGGCAAAAACAAAGAATATGCAACAGAGACCCTACATATGGCTTGCCAAGCTAGCAGATTTCCTATCTCCCTACCCTTGGGTAATGAGATCATGGATTTAAACAACCAGTGATATCCCAGGATAGTCAACACCACAACAAGATGATAGAACGAAAAGTGACAAAAACACTTGAAGTGTCATTACTTTACTTTAATGCTCCAGGCATAAACATTCATAAAATTGCCTTATTTCAGAAGTCATTTCCTCTTCAGTACAGATTCTGTATCCAGGATCAGAGACATGTATATCACTGAATTTTCTCTATTGCACCCACATGCTACACAGAACCCACTCTGGTGCCCTGTTTTTGCTAGTAGACCTCCTCACCACACCCAGTACAGGTCTGGATTGCCCCGACTTGACACAACTGCTAATGAAACATGCTTTGTAGCTTCACTGCCACCTGCTGGTTCTGTCGATCCCAGTACATTTCTGGCATTCCCAGATGTTCCATGTATGTATATAATAGTAACCATCCTAAAGAGCTAGTGAAACATGGTGTCAGCTGGTAAGTATGCCAGCACCTGCTCCACTAAATCATACAACACTGAGGCACTTCAATGTTCTTGGTAAAACGGGTTTATAATTACCATAGGAATTATGTGTGAGGGACGGGGCTCTTCTCTCAATAATTGATTAATAAACTTAATACATATTTAGCAGATTTATAATTTCATGTCTGTTTACATTTGCTGTCAAAACTTCATAAACTGTTTATGTAAATGAAAGCATGTTTGAGTTGCCAAATGCTGGGATGAGAAGCCAATAGAGAACCTGCTTAGATCACACTTGCTTGTTCCACGCATATATATGTCAACATCTGGTGATTCTTAAAGAAATGACTGTGTTTCCAAAAAGGATTTTTTAAAAGCCATAAGCCATATGCAATTCTTCCAAGGTAATAACGTGTTTTTCCTTCTTTCTCAAACTGTGGTTCAAGGCATCTTAAGACATATTGCTGTCTGAGGTTCTGATTTAACTGGCCAGTGGTGTGGAGAGGGGAGAAGTGTGGGCACCATTTTTTAAAAGCTTCACAAGAGATTCCAGCATGTAGTCAGTATTGAGAACCTTGGTATTAAAGGCTCTTGAGTCTTCACCCTTTTTTTTTCTTTTTTTCTTTCATTTTTGTCTTCTTCCTAGAACTAACACAGAGGCACTCACTCTCATTTACCCTCACTAAAAGCCCTTGAGGTAGTCCCCGGGTCAGGCAATGATCTCTTCCATGACCTAAGAAACTAAGGCACAGAGAGGTTAATGGGCTTATCTGCTACTGAGCAGTCGAATGACAGAGCCGAGATTGGAATTAATATTTCCAAATAAATAATGCCTCCTTCCCCAGCAGCTGGCAGCACTTATCATGCACTGAAAGTGTGAAGCCTGACAGGGAGCAAGGCATGACCATCTGTGCCAAGGACACCATGGAAGGGTATAGAAGAGTTCTGAGCCAACCATCCCACCTAGTCAGAAATAAATGTGTAGAGCTGGGTACAGTGGCTCGTGCCTATGGTCCCAGCTACTGGGGAGGCTGAGGTTGGAGGATCACTTGAGCCCAGGAGTTCAAGGCTGCAGTGAATTATGATCTCAGCTGTGAACAGTCACTACACTTCAGCCTGGGCAACAAAGCAAGACTTCATCTCTAAAAAAAAGAAAAAAGAAAAAGAAATAAAAAAGAAAATTTAAAAATAAATTAAAAAATAAAAATATTTTAAAAAAGAAATAAGTGTATAAAATAGATACTTATTTGAAGTTGCATGAGGGATGAAGTGTCACTTTTTATTTTTTCTAAAGTCTTACTTCCCTCACATATATGCTATTGATTCAAGTTTCTTAGAAAATCCATCAAGATTCACAGACTTCCTAACATCTGGATTCTTAGCTCTGTCACCATAAAGGTTAGAAACTTTTGAACATCCCTGTAATTTGGGTCCAAAAGATAATTACAAATCTATGTTGGCATGTGACGTCGTTACAAAGACTTCCATGCTTTCCCCGTTGCCAGCCCACTTAGCCTTGCCAAGGACCCAGTACCCCATACTTTCCAAATAGGTATGCATCTTCCCATGATCTGATCAGATCTCATTCCCTTCTCAGAAGTTTCAAAACACTAACCCATCAGCTGTGTTGGACCTCCAAGATTCACAATTACCAATGACTGTTTTGCTCTAGATGCAAACTTTTAAAAATCTGTATTCTGGGCAACCACTAGGACTTTTATTTTGTAATTGCAAATTCCCACAAGAGCCAACTCAGTTGGGCCCTTCTCCACTTAACCCCAAGGTAACACCCTTACATCCTATCACCCATTGCTGCACCTATTAAAAAAATTTTATCATTACCCCTTTCCTCACTGCAAGCTCTCACATCTCATCATGTTCAAGGAGGTGTTGCTTTTTCTTCTCTTTTGTAAAAGTCTCACCTGACTGCAGAAATGTTTTCTAGTGCCAAGAAGAAACGAATAATGGAGCACACATATGCACAGAGAAAGAATACACCATGTTCTGGGATGGAGTGCAGTTTTCAACAGGTCTGCTGTGATTTCCAGGACACTATAAGAAGGGCCTGTTTACTCAGTTCACATCAAACACAAATGACATCTTGTTCTTCCCATTGCTAGTAAGGTGGTCTCCTGAAAAGCCTACAGAGTATTAGTCCATCCAGTACATGGAAGCCACACGGCACAGTACATGTTTGTTGAGACTCACAAGACACTGCATGGAACTCTGAAACCACTTCTCTCCCATTTTAGAAGACTCTTCCATTTAGGCAGGACATATACTCTCCTGATGCCTGCAGGTACAGGCAGGCACAGAACCCTTCCTGGAACAAATCCTGCCCCTCCACTCCTGCAGAAGGTGCTTGGAGCACAAGGAGAACAAAAAGGGGGCAAGCTACCTGTGTCTGGGGCAGGGCCACCTGAAGGGGGTGGGAATGGATAGTGGAATTCTCATTTCTCCTGATCCCCAGAAAGGTTTTCTACAAAGTTTAAAAAAAAAAAAGTCAAGGGAAATTTGCAAAGCTGCATTTAGAATTCTGGTTAAAACAAAGATAATTGGGAATCGTATTTTCAAAGACCCACCACACCCAACCTATTGAAGTAAAGCAAGATATGTTTTTTTCTCTCTCATGCTATTTGATGCTTACAGGTTCAAGGCAGACTTGCCACTTTGTTTCTAAAACATGCAGAGAGCAGACCTAGAGCAGCAGTTTGCGGTACTGGGGCCTAACCCACACGAACCCTGACAGGCAACTGACCAAACGCCATCAGGACGGTGATGAGGAAAACCGCCTTCGCCGAGAGGCTGGCGTGCAGCACGAAACTAAGGACTGTTGGTGCATGCTTGTCCAGAGTTGAAGGGGCAGGATGTCGTGAGAGGATGAGTGGGGAACACACGGGCAACCTCCAAGATGCTCTGATGTCCATTCCATGTCCCAGAACAGCAGGGCTGCAGCGGGCACGGAGCTAAGGCACTAGGGCTGTAGCAGGTGGGGGCACCGACCGGAGGTCCTGGTGGCCTGTGGTCCCCAGGGAGTGGGGAAGGGGTTTTGCTCACAAGGCTGCCGTTGGGTACCTAGGTTGTTTTAAGGGATGAGAACATAAAATAACCAAATCCCTGGTTTTTTCCCCTTAGAAGAATATGTTGCTCTCCCCTTGGAGACATTTGCTTCAGTTTTCAAAAGTCTCGGCAGCATTGTTGAGAGCTCCACCTGGGACACTCCCCGAGCAACCGGCTTTGGGGGAGTCACCTCCTCTGCTCACATGCTCTCTTCCATCCCATCTTTGCGAGTTGCCCTTCTTCCCCCTCGCTTTGGCTTGATAACGAGCGATCCAGTCACTTTCACTGTCCCCTGGAGCAGGACCCTGGGCTTTTTCCAAGGCAGCTCTGAGCACCCCTGTCACAGTTTGACGAAGGCGGCTGGTGGGGCCTGCGGCGGTTCCACGTCTGGGGGTGGGAAGACACTGGATATGGCTATGTCCACGATGCCCTGGCACAGTTCTGCATAAAGCTTCCTGAAATGTGTTTTTAAAAATATCACTGAGGATGTTCATCAAAGTACAAGCAAAAAAAATCTAAGTTTTATTGTTAGTTTTTTTTAACCAAGATCTGCCCTAGAAATTCCATCTCATGACCATATTTATAAAGTAGTTGCCACTATACATACAAATACCACAGAAGGCACTGCATACAATAAAGTATTCTTTCAACAAGTATTTATGGAAGGCCTTGCAGGTGAACAAGACAGACAACTGCTACTTTGACTGGCGGGGAAGACAGGCAATTTCAAGAGTGTGTAAGAGCCATCCTGCCTGTCTGTGATAAGACACACACACACACACACACACACACACACACAGGTCCTTTTGATGAGTTAATTTCACGGCAATTAGTGCAATGAAGGAAACTACTGAGCCTCTGGCTAGAGAAAATCAGAAATGGGATTGTTCAGGGAAGGTTTCCTGGAGATGTCATTTTGGTGGAGAAGGAGCCAGCCATGGTGAGCCTGGTGGTGGGGACTCCACACAGAGGTGACAGCAGGCACAAAGATCCCATGACAGCCTGGGGTGAAGCTAGAGAGGCAGGTGGGCTGTGGCCTCACAGGTGGAGGGAAGGGTCTGTCCAAGGTGCAATGGGACGTGTGGAGAACAGTGTGGTATGGTTTTATTTTATCACTCTGGCTACTCTGGGAGGATGGAGCTTACCAGGGTAAGAGCAGAAGTAGAGATCCCAGTTAGGAGGCTCTTTGCAAAAGCCTCTGCCACGATGGAAGACAACCTGTGCAAGAGCAACAGCAGTGGGAGTGGAGGACTGAGGAGGCATAAGCCACAGGGCCTGAGGGTAAGAGAGGCAGGAGGCAGGGCCTCGGGGGGCAGGGGTGGGGACTCACTGAGACAGCAAGTTTGGGAGTGGAGGGGGATGTTGTCAGACATCCAGACATCACGGCAAGGAAGGCAGGTAGAGACACAGGTCTGCCTCTCTGGGCTGTGAGGTAATTTGGTGGTTTTAAAACCACGAAGTTGAATGAGAACACGTATAGAGAGAGCACAGAAGGGAAAAGAGACAGACACCCAGGACTGGGACCTGGGGCACCTGGTGAGGACGTGGAGCCCCGCTTGCCCACACCTCCCCAGGCAAGCCTGCCCAGTGCCCAGCGTCCCTGCAGCCACCACAGCAGCGCATCTCAGCACGTGGTGGTCAGCTGCCTCGAGTGCTGCCGACAGGTCCAGGGAAGTGGGGACAGAAACAGGCTGCTGGACTTGGCAATGTGGACTTGGCTGGGGCTCTTCCAAGAGCAGTTTCTGCAGGGCGGTCAGGATGGAAGCAGCATAGAGGGAGAAAGGTGGCAAAGTAACTGAGCAAGGCAGGAGGACAGGGAGGAAGGTCTAGACATCATGGAGGCACAAACCTGTGACAGAAAGGACAGCAGGGGAGAGACTGGACACACCACTGTTGATTTGGTGAAGGAGGATGCAAAGGCCTGCCTTCTTTCACTCTTAATCTACCTAACTCACTTTCCACTTTCAGGTCTCAGTGCCAAGATCACTCCCAATGCTTGGTTATATTATTTTTCAGCATCCTTTGCTCTCTGTCAAAGCACTTGTCTCAGTTTGTAATCAGTATCTGTCTGTCCCTTGTCTCACCCACAGTCTCTCTCCACTGAGGGTAGGGCCCATGTCTCTCTTTGCTCCCCATTGTGAACCCATGGCCTGGGACACAGTCTGGCTGGGTGCCAGCTATAGGGACTGACTGACAAATGAGATGGAATCACACCTGTCACAGCCACCAGGCAAGTGGCAAAGGCTCAGCTCCTAACCAAAGAGCAGCTTGTGTGTACAGGATGGTCCCTTGCAGGTGTAGGACTTTCTTCTAAGCCTTTGAAAAGTCATCTTGACTTATCAATTTCTCCAGGATGTAGATGGGAGCCATGAAAGGGTCCTGACATGATGAAAGTGGATCTTCAGAAGAACGAAGAGGATAAGAGGATTGAGTCCAAATGACTTTGTGTTACACTTAAGGCCTTTCACAGAAGGTCTGACTTACCTTCTCATCTTCATCTTTCATTACACCACAATACTAATACCACTATAGCCAGGCATCTCCCTAGGAGGGACAGAAGCTCCCCAAGGACAGGTTCTCAGGGAGCTTCTATTCCTCTGTGCATCTCCCAGACATGCACCGAGCTTGGCACAGGGCAAGGACCCAATGGGCACCGCGCCCCTTTCTGGAGGCTCTCCCCACCTCCCTCTGGTGCATCTGACCCTCTTCCCTGGCATCCCAGCTCCAGCTCCACTGCGTCTATGATGCCTCTCAGATGTCTTCCTGCCTGGGGAGCCCCTGAACTTCTGTGTCATCCTTGTCTCCCCACTCACAGGATCCTGCTCACTCAATTTGTCACATGAGAGGGTCTCTCTGGCAGTTCTTAGCTTTGTTTGAAACTCTCACGGCATCTACCACCCACCTGAGCATGGGCCAACTGCTCAAAACACAGGGGGAAAATGGAAAGGAAAAGACTCGGCAAAGCCCCCCTGCCAGACAGCTCCTCCCAAGGGACTCTATTGCTGTGTCATCCTCCCTGACAGCAGTCAAGGGTCTATGCTCGCACCCTTCAGGACTGGGAGCTCACCACCTTACCAAGACACTTTTCCAACTGCTGCACCAACTTCCCACGTGTTAAAACACAATGGCGTTCAGGCTTACTGAGCACAAGCAGGGGCGCCGTTGACCTCAATGAGCCAGACCTTCAGCTCCTCATCCACCATGAAGTCGAAGCCGAAGAGCTGGAAGCTCTGGTAAGGGAGGTGCTTGGTGCTGATGGCAGGCTCCACGCTCAGGAGGCAGCTCCTGTGGGGCAGGAGGGGAGAACTTGCTGAGAATGGGGTGGTCAAGGGAGAAGGAGTACATGAGATGTGCTTCGAAGATTTTATATCAAATGTGTCTAAAAATCAGCTTTGACTTAATTCTCTCCTTTCTATTTATTATCAATAAATTATTCATGAGAATGCTACTTATCAAGCATTTATTAGAAACCTCTGCAACCACTCATGTTCTTCCAGGATGCTTTCCCTGGCCTCGAGAAGCAGTACAGCACTGAGTTGCTGTGGCCTCTATAAATGCAATTCCTCCAACAGGTGGGCAGCTGCTGTGTTTGTTTATAATAAATAAAACACTTCTCTGTATTTTTGCCATGTAACAAATGGACTATCATTTGGTGAAGGGTAGAATTTGCAAAAAGAATGGTGGCCTCATCAATTTCTTTCACTAGCTCCAGTTGTAATGCCAAATCATTGCTGATTAAAAGACTTGAGAGCTATACATGTTAAAGCTAAGTATCAAAATATAGAATAGAATTATTATTAGTATCAACTACTGTTTAAAAAAATTAGGGGATTGTAGTGATACAGAAAAGCTGAAAGTGAATCTCGGAAACATAATGAAAAAGTACATGAAGACAGTCTGAGGTCAGGCTAGAATCTCAGACAAATTTTTTAACTTCTGTAAGTCAAATTTTGACTTTTTTACTTATAAAGTAAAAATAGTATCTACTCCCATTGCTGAGATTGTTCAATAAGATAATTACAAATGGTTCTTGGCATAACTTCTGGTACCAAGAAAGCATTTAATAAATGTTACTCTTGTGAACAAGCATATTTCATTAATTATAATTATAAATCTCTTATTTATGAATAATAAATACCTGTTGCCTAGTACAACCATCCCAGAAAGCCTATGCCATTTCTGTCTTATGAAGATCTTCCTTGGTTTTCCCCTCAACTGAACATTAGGGCACAATGTTTATCTTAGTAAATAAAATGTGCTGTGATGACTCTAGGATTACCAGAGATAATCCTACTACACAGCTGTATATTCAGAAGGAAAAAGATGCAGGGTACTGGCTTCCATGTGACTAACTCTAAGATGTATCACCATAGGTAGGTTTTGACTCATGACTTTAACAAAGAACTAAGTCCTGGCTCTGTGGACTTAGAGCCAGGGTCTTGCTCTCCTAGCTCGCCTTCCTTTCCACCCCACCCCACTCCCCACAAACTTCAATCTCCTTTTCTTTTTCCCCCCAAAAGAAAAATATTTTTATAGATATGTTTAAACCTTTAAAAACAATTTTGCACAGAAAAGCCATTTAGGAACTAATTATAATAAAAATTTCTTCTCCCATTCATCTTTAACTGCATTGATTTACAAGTCACATGCCACATTGAAAAAAATCTCTATTCTATGAAAGAATACCCTTACGTTTTGTTTTAATTAAAATATTCTTTAAAATATAATTAAGAAAAGTTTAATAGATACTAATGGTAAAAAAAAAAGAGTGAGAGAGAAAAATACTAAAGGATAAACAGTCAAAGAAGCATTACACTCTGACACATAAAGGAAAAACTGAGAACCAGAACCAATTCAAAACTAAATAAATATTATATTTTTTCCGCTGAAAGCTCAAGATTAATAATTCACTTTAAAGAATTTTTTTCATCATCAGAACCTTTATACAGTGCATCTTTTTTTGGCTGGAGTGGGAAGTTAGGGGGAGGCTAGCTGGAAAAAAAGAAAACACGAGAGCTGGGAGGAATATTTATAGCACCAAAGCAGCAACACTCTCTGAACTATACAGAACAATGTGGAGGGGGCGTAGCAAATTTCCAATAAACCTTTTACCTAAAATAGGAACTCTCTCTTCAGCACACTTGATTTATCTGGTGTGAGAATTCTAACCACCTATAATCCCTAAAGAAATGGGACTTCAAGCCCTATATTCTGCTAGGCTCTGTGTAAGAATACTTTAAGGAAAAAGTCTCAGTCATCAAGACAGAGTGGCAACAACACAGTGGATAGAAAGACTAATGGGGCAGAACTGAGATCACAGGTACAGACCCGCACATGAACAGCCACATGATTGACAACAAAGGCACAGCCCATACAGTGGGGAAAGAACAGTCTTATGGGCAAATGGCCCTGGGGCAATGGGATATCCATGTGGAAGAACATGAAATTTGACATATAACAATTCCAGATAGGCCTAAATATAAGAGATAAAACCTAGATAGGTATCAACTATAAAAGGATAAACTGTAAAATATTCACACAATGGAATATTACACAGCAATTAAAAGGATAAACTACAGCTACATGCAAGAATATGGATGAACACTACAGACACAACATTGAAAGAAGTTGAACACAAAATAGGAAATACAGTATAATCCCATTTACATAAAGCTTGAGAACAAGCAAAAAGAACCTATGGTAATAAAAGTTTGAAGAGAGGCTGTCTGTGGCAGGGAATATATACTCTGAGGAAGTTTAAAGGAGTCTTTTGGGGTGCTGTGTTTTATATCTTTATTTGTATCATGGTTAGGTGAGTATATACATCATTAAAAGTTCACTAAACTGTATACTTTATGCATATTATGCCTCATTTAAAAAAATCTCTACTTGACTTAATAAACTGTAATAAATGAACACTAACACTAAAAAATTATTTCCAGGCATGTTAAGAAATAGAACCAAGAGAAAAAAAAGATAATAAAAACAGACTTAGACGTCAGGGGTTGTGAAACCTTTTCTATAAAGGGCCAGATAGTAAATATTTTAAATTTCACAGGCCATATACAGCCTATGCTGCATATTCTTCTTCATCTTCTTTTTTTTTTTTTTTTGAGACAGTCTCACTCTGTTGCCTGGGCTAGAGTGCCGTGGTGTCAGCCTAGCTCACAGCAACCTCAAACTCCTGGGCCCAAGTGATCCTCTTGCCTCAGCCTCCTGAGTGGCTGGGACTACAGACGTGTGCCACCATGCCCGGCTAATTTTTTCTATTTTTAGTAGAGACGGAGTCTCGCTCTTGCTTAAGCTGTTCTTAAACTCCTGACCTCAAGCAATCCTCCTGCCTCGGCCTCCCAGAGTGCTAGCATTACAGACATGAGCCACCAAACCTGGCTGCATATTCTTCTTTTTTTAGAAAAAGTCGTTAAAAAATTTAAAAAACTTAGGGTCGGGATGGGAAAAAAATAAAAATAAAAATAAAAATAAAAATAAAAAATAATGGCCAGGCGCGGTGGCTCATGCCTGTAATCCTAGCACTCTGGGAGGCCGAGGCGGGCGGATTGCTCAAGGTCAGGAGTTTGAAACCAGCCTAAGCAAGAGCGAGATCTCATCTCTATTACAAATAGAAAGAAATGAATTGGCCAACTAAAAATATATAGAAAAAATTAGCCGGGCATGGTGACGCATGCATGTAGTCCCGGCTACTTGGGAGGCTGAGGCAGTAGGATCCCTTGAGCCCAGGAGTTTGAGGTTGCTGTGAGCTAGGCTGATGCCACGGCACTCACTCTAGCCCGGGC